>OVAN01014251.1:0-12183 GCA_900406275.1 Anastatica hierochuntica | reverse complement strand
TCTTGACGCCAATTGGCGCCAAGACAGAAGCCTTGTCTTGGCGCCGATTGGCGCTGAGACGCGGATAACATCCAGCCGTAATCCATTGACTGAAGCATGTCCTTTCCGATCGTCATTTCCTTCGAATCGTCACTTGATCGTCTCTCGTTTCGTCTCGNCATGATGATAATCGTAAGGATTCGTACTTTCCGTGGACTTCGTATCGATCGTATAAAACAACGACGGTTAACCTAAACACCGGAAGAGTCTAAACTATACGATCGGTCTTATCATTCCACGAAACTATTATCGCTTGGTCTTACAAGAAACGATTTCCTGCGCCAATCGTACAGATCGCTTAGCTGCGAAGCGGCCCGAAAGGGCCCACACTGCGATAACGGCCCACTTACGATTCTGGGCGAGAATCGGACCATCTACGATGACTGTTTGCCTGGGTTTCGCGAAAATGTTAAGTTTCGAGAAGATAAGGAAGGATCTCGAAAAGATATATGCGAATCAGGGAAAAAGGAATATTTCCACGAGAAGATATGCACAAATCAGGGACGAAAAAGGAAACGAGCCAAGCCCACGAAGATTTATATAAAGGGTTTGAAGGAGAAGGATGGGGAGAGAGGAAAAATACAATTTTCGTCACCACAAAACACTTAGAAAAAACTAGGGTTCTTACTTTGTTTTCGTTAGCGAGCTACGTCTCAACTAGATGACGAGTCTACGCTGTAGTTCTAGGTAATCGTCGCCAACAGTTCTTACGGCCACGACTTAACACCGGTTGCGCACGCTCAGACCACGAATTCGAATAAGATCCCTTATACTTTCTTTGTTAATTGTGGGCTTCGATTGTTGTTATTCGTATCCGCTCATGTTTTGATCCACAATTCTCTTTTCATGTTCATACTATTTCTCATTACGAATCATGTTACTTTACTGTCATTTTATTCTGTTTCTCTAAACTTCAAGATTAAAGAAAAGGAATACTCGATGAGTCTCTTTGAAGTGTGTGAGGCATATGATCTACCACAAGGAGAAGAAGCTAGGTTCAAGGATAAGGAATCCGGTCATAAGATATGTTCATAGGCTCTTGGACAACACTCTTTTTGCAAGGTTCGAGATTGGCGAAGTCCACCGAAGCAAGGCGCTTCTTCTATTTCGTGGGCTGCAAGACAATTTGGAACAATGGAAGGAATATGCGGAAGATGATGACTTTGGTGCCGAAATCAATATACCGGTACTTTTCCTTCGACATATGGTGAGCTTCCAAGGGAATGGATTAGGACAACGACCCTTCCAACAATCCTCTTTGGGAGTTTCCTAACACCGTTATTTAAGAGAGCTAAAGTACCGCTGGGAGAACCGAGAAAGGTGAGAGATCGCATTCAACTTTGAGACCTAATCCATTGGCCATTCATCCGAGTAAACAAGATGACCGAGGAGATGGAGTACATCTTCAATGAATTCAACACCGGAAAGAGGGTATATATGCCTCTCCCTTGCGATGAGCTCACAAGCATAAGCTCATTGGATAATGTCATCTTCGTGCATTCAGGAAAAGAAGAAGAAACGGAAGCCTCAAGTGAATTAAGGATGATAAGAGCCCATGGAGGATCAAGCACGATCGGTTTCGTCGCCACCACAAGCACTACCACTAATCTGATTCCATTCGTTCCACAAACAAGAAGAGAGAAGGAACTCCTCGAAGCCTTACAGGAAGAGAGGAGAGCATTTGAGGAGAAGGTGAACCGCGACATTGAAGACCTAAGGAGGCAACTCATCGGGGCTCAAAGCCAAAAAATACACGAGGAGTTAGGGAGTGGACACACGGAAGGGAGCATTGCTCAAGCGAACACTCCAATAGCCGCGGAAGCCCTAATGTCGTTGGGAGAGTTGAGAGAGCATGTAAGGAACAACCCCAACATGAAGACCTTTAAGAGGACTAGGAAGAGGAGAGAATCCATCAAACCAAGCTCACTTTAAAAGAAAGAGGTACCACCTACAACCATTGTAAATACCATTTCACGTTTTCTTTATTTGTTTTGAAGCTGAATCTCACGGTTTAGAATTCACCGAGACGATGAAATTTAAGTCCGGGGGAGGAGCCTTGGAACTAATTCACATTTTCATTTTGATGTTTTCTTTCTCATCCATATTGAGTCATGCATTGTTAATAGCTATGATTAAAAAAACAAAAAAAATCGAAATTTTTTCAAAAATTCAAAAAGATTTTCAACTTTTTTTCTAAAATTTGCATATAGTTTGCATACATGTGTGAATACTTAGGTGGTTAAAGTATGTAAGATTGCATTCTGCATGAAGAACCTTGCCTTGTAAGTAGACTTAGTCATGCTTACAATTGCAATGCCTTCATTAGTAGTATTATGATGCTTGAACANCCTATCCCATCTAAGTGAACCTAATTGAACTTAGTTTTTCTTGCTTATGGTTTTGAAGTACTTTTCCATGGTAAAACACTAAACACTTGAGTTATGTTTTGACCTTATTTTACCACTCTTCTTAACTCAAGCGACTACTTTCATTTTAAGTGAATGTGATTGATAAGAAAATGGCCTCTTGCCATGAAAGTGGATTAGGCTAGTATTGCCTTTGGTCTAGGATTTGTGCTCAATAGCTTGATCTAACATCTTTATCACAATCTTTCTAAGTAGATCGATTATAACATCTCTTGGTCCATCATCTTAGTTTATAGTATTTCAAGTTAGCATTTTTAAGTTTATGTTTGCTTTCTTTATTTAAGTTTATAGTCTTTATTTAAGTTGTTAACTTCCTTGCCTTACTTTCATTTCTAGATTACTAAGAAAACCAAAATAAAACTCAACCTTTCTTATTTGCTTAGATTAGGCTTAAGTGTGTATTCTCAAAGCTTAGACCCATCTAGCTAAGGTTTGCTCCTTGTGGTTTGACCCCAAAGTACTACAATGACAAATCCTTGCACTTGCGGATTTTGTGATTGTTAGGAAACGAGCTTATATAAATTTTAAAGCTTCGTTGCCTTTTGGTTGCATGAACAATTAGGCGCTCAACAATTGGTGATAGGTAGATGCCACTGCCTTCATCTTGTGGATCCAGAGTCACCTTAAGATCGCGTGGAAGGGATTGGACCGTCTATTACCATAAAACATATCATTTTCTTAACCCTGGATGCGATGAGAAGGAGTTTGATAGTTCTCAAAGAGCTACACTGTTTCTCTGGAGAAAACTAAGAGATTGGCTTTCGGTCATGTAATCTCTTAGTCATCTATATCCATCCTATTTAGGGCGTTATAGAAAATGAGGTCAACAGAGCTTCCGGTGTCTACCATCAGCTTAGTTACCTCGTAACACTCAACATTGAGTGTGATGACAAGGGCGTCATAATGTTGTGTGTCGAGATCAAACGTCTCGCTTTCCCAAAAAGAGTTTTTGGTATTAGGCTCCTAGGAAGGTGGCTTTGTCTGTATACTAGATTCGGCCCTTCGCATGTGACCTTAAATCGAGTTGACAGAGTCTCGACACACATCGGATCCTCCGAGGATATAATCTATCCTTGTGTTAGGAGGATGTGAGTTTCGAACTTTTTCAAACATGGCACCTATCGTTCCCTTGGGAAGAGATGGTGGTAAACTTGTTCGATGGTTCCATCCAAAATGGAGCTCTCTGAGGATCATATCGACCCTTTTCTTCGGAGTCGAAGGTGGAGAATTAGTTTCCTTTTGAGGGGAACTATCTTGTTTTGGGGATGAGGCTTCTCTCGAGGAGGCATTATTTTGAAAAAAGTTGGCTTCTTGAGCTATACATCTTTCAGTTCTCCAGTAGTGATTTTCGTGGCTAGCTGGTGTTTGAGATCCCAAAGTTCCTCCCTGGAATGACCCTTCCTTTGGTGATAGAAACAAAAAAATTTCTCGTTATAGGATTTAGTCCACTGGGCTCTACTCGTTGGCTCTGCGAGTTTCTTGTGTTGAGTTTAGTTAACGGCATAGGAGTGCTCGCCCGGTCCCTAATTTTTTCGAGGGTTACTCTTTTTAGCAGATGCCTTCGAATCCTGAGGTTCAACTTTCGGAGGGTTCTTAGGCTTTGTATAAATTTTATCCAAAGCTGCAATTTCTTCTTCCAAGGTGATAAATCGAGATGCTCTATGCTGTGCATCGTCGATTGTTGGAGGGGCATTAATCTTTAGTTTAGACCAAACTTTGATTGATATCACATACCTCTTCGTAAAGCTTTGACTATTGAAAACTCAGGTTTTCACCCAAGAAATCACTTCAAGCGTACAGTTAAGCACGTTGTAGTGGTTCGAGATCGAATCAACAGAGACCAAAGGTAGCACGCAAAATTTCTGATCAAATAGTGGGCTAAAGCGAAAAGGATGTTTTGTAGAAGTTGCAATAATCGAAATTTAGAAAGCAAAGAAAGCAAATAAATGATAGTGGGGATTTAAATCAATCAAAGAAGAGTTGGGCATTTGTTTTNTGGGTATTCTCAGGGAAACATTTCATTGAAGACTCGAATTATTGATTAAAGAACATGTTTTAAACTGTCTTGAACTCAAACACTAATACAGAACTGATCGTAGTATCAATTCCCTATGTATTAGAAACGTTGAGACTAACTTTCGTTGACTCTCAGAATCTAATCATGAATTCTAAAAAGGTTTGATAGTTTCACAATTCACTTAAACATTAACTTCCATTGGCTTAAGATGAATTGCTCATTTAGGATTCTTTCAGGCATTTAAACAAACACTTTCCAGGCGTTAAACAACCTAAGATTAGAAACTAAGTTGTTGATGTGTATATATTTTCATGCATAATTAGGATCATTTTAGCTTAGTTTCATACACTTTTAGGTTATATATATGGCGTTTTAGTCATAGAATGCATTAGATTGAGTCTAGAGTCTAGTTTAGACATATCTTGCATTTGCATTGCATTTTCTTTGCATTATGTAGGTGCAACTTGGATGGATCCATGGAGNTGTAGGTGCAACTTGGATGGATCTATGGAGACTCTAGGCATGGATTCAAAGTGGGATTGGAGCTTAGAAACCGTGGAGAAGAGAGGCTAGAAGCATTGAGAGAAGATGGGATCAAACAAGATGTCAAAGAGGAGCAAAAGGCCATCAAGACTACCCAAGGGAGCTCCCAGCAACCTAGGGTTGATGGCCAACAACCTAGGCAAAGAATGGCGCTTCCTCCTCTGTAGGTTGCCAGCCATCGACCCTGAGTAGGCTCCCATCGACCAAATGGGTCGATGGCTGACAACATGGCCGAAAATACCCTTTGTTTTAGGGCTTCTTCCACTCTATGTTTAGTATAAATAGACCTCTAAGCTTCAAGAACAAGAGAGAACTTATCTATCTTATTTTTCTACATTTCTAAACACTACTTTGAAGATCAAAACTTTGTAATAACAGTTGCTTTTGTTTTAAAAGATCTTTGGATCTCTTCTCTAATCTCTCTCTTCTTAGATCTATTCTTCTAAACTATGGGAGCTCAAAGACCATTTCTATGTCTTTGGATTTCCATGAGGTTTAGTGAGTAGATCTTCTATGGATCTTGAGATATGGTAGGTTAGGAGTTAGATCTAGGATTTGTAATGGATATTTAGGCTAGATTTAGCATAATTTCTATTAGGTTTAGTTAGGTTCTTTAAAAGTTTATTGCTTGCTCAAAGACGCCTAGAAAGTGTTCGATGAAATGCCTGTGAGAACTAAACCTATGTTTTTCACCTTGAGCTATGAGAGTAGTTTGCCTTTAGGGACACTCAGGTGTGAGATGGCTATAAGGGCTTGAGACTCACTATCACATACATGCTTAGATGGCCAACAAACGAGAGTTGAGCCTTGTAGTGTGTATAGGTGAATAGATCTCCGTCACGAGAGTGGATTGATCGACAAAAAAGGGATCCTTGGTCTAGAAATAGCTAGATCCATCAATAAAACCTTACCCAAATCCATTACAACTCTAAATTGATTCCAAACCCATAACCATCATCTCAAGATCCTACTTTTATTTTGATTAGATCCAAAGTTCACTTTTCGCTTACTTTACTTTTATGCTAGTTTACTTTCTTTTGCTTCATTTGAACAATCACCATGGTTACTTCCTCTTTCGATTAGGTTTAGTAGAGACCCGTGACAATCTCTTACTATTACGCCGCCTAGACTAGGAGCCTTAGTATAATTTTCTTGTTTAGATTCTACTATCCTAAGCCTTTAAATCCTTGGACGACCCTAAAATACTACAATTGACCATGTTCTCTAGCGCGATTAAGCGTAGGGTTTAGGTCTTATAAATTATAAAGTTTGACAACCGGGAGAAACCTTTGCCCCACATCAGTGATCAATTTAATTTCATGCATTACGAACAATCCTAGACGAAGATCCAATTTATTAAATCCCTAATCATACAACTCTATGTCAACAATTCATGAATCCCTATCCGAGAACCCTAAACCCAACGAATAAACTACTCACTCATGGTCAGAGAATCAACATAGATCAAATCAGAGAGAGACATGTTTTTATTGAACAAAAATAAAGAGTAAGGGTTCAATAAGCTTCTCAGATTCAAAGTACAGAAGATGATTCTTCTCCCTAGGTCACAAATCTCTCTCTTGCTATCAAAAACTAAAAACAAACAGCATTGTGATATAGGAAACACGAGCTTAGGTTTTAGTAATGAGATCCGGTTCAAGATAAGTTCGGTTTAAGATAAGTTCGGTTTGGTTCTTCGTAAAATCGGTCCGCTAAACGGGATAGAGATCGATCGATCTTGTGATAAGGGTTGATTGATCCTTGTCCATCTGTTTGCATATTTTTCAGCTTTCAAGAAAACTTTCTTCGATGCTTGAAATCCATCCAAAATGCATTCTTATCGCACATCCCAGCTCGATTTCTATAAAATCACTAAAGAATACTAATCCGCGCCAAAAAGATCCGAATACATACTAAAAACCATAAATCTCGAGTAAAAACCATAATAAAACAACTAAAATACTAACACATCAAATCCCCCAGACTTGAATCTTTGCTTGTCCTCAAGTAAAGAAAACGAAGATTAAGCCTGCAGAGATATAGTCTGAAATCATCATGAAGCATAAACAATCTATAAACTGACTCACTAAAAACATCAAAATGACTCAAGAAACACCAAAAGAAAAACATAAGTAGACTCCCCCAAACTTATGCCACACCGTCTCGGTGTGAAACAAATCCAAGGAAGGGGTAAGTAGCAAATAAAAAGAAAATAACAATCTAAATAAAAAGAAAAATAAAATAGAAATGAAAAGAAAAGGAAAGAGAACTACTGAGCTGCTCTGGAAGTGATAGGTTTCTGTTTGGATGTGGCTCTAGGGCGCCTGCCTGGATCTCCGAAGGCGTAGTCTGCTCTCCTCTTGGAGCGTTGCTCGCTCCGTATGGCCTCATCGCGCGCAAGACACGCGAGAGTCTCCTAAGTCTCCTCCTCATCAGAGTCCCCACTCTCAGTCTCCTCGTCATCATAATTTGCAACAGCTGCAGGAACAGGTGGCGCTCTGCGCCTAATAGCATCCTCACGAACATACCTGCTAAGAGAACAAGAAAGTAACCTCCATATCCTGGAGAGCCCTCTGGTGAAACGCAGCATGAGAGAGCTAGTCCTCTGATGACTCTGAACGGTCCAAGCTCTGAACTCAGGAGCAGTAGCAGAAGGACGCGGTGGCGGGTCAAGCTTGTAGGCACTGAAAATCCTCCAGAAATAACTCTGCGATCTTAGGATCAGTGGGTGGAGCAGGTGGAGGCATGTGAGCCTCATAATCAGCATCATCAGCAACACGGTCCCCAAGAGGACCTGAAGAACCCTTCTTGAAAGAAGGGAGACAGGGACAAAGATGCTCCGCAGGAGGCAGAAACTCAACTCCTGATGAATCAGCTAAAGATGTC
The DNA here is from genome assembly GCA_900406275.1 of Anastatica hierochuntica. Lineage (NCBI taxonomy): Eukaryota > Viridiplantae > Streptophyta > Magnoliopsida > Brassicales > Brassicaceae > Anastatica > Anastatica hierochuntica. The sequence continues at coordinate 4,272 of OVAN01014251.1, read as the reverse complement.
AAGTCCAGGCATGGCAGCTCGATATAGAGAGACCTCTGCTGGCGGTCCTGGAAGTGATAGATGAACGATCTCGAGCTGTCAATAGAATACTTCCAGGGGGAAGATAGAATGCCACAGTCAACAAGAAGCCTCCCATCAAGGAAAGCATAGTCAGGTCTCTCGTCGCGATATATCCCCACCTGCTTGGGGAGCTTGAACTCCACTCTCTGGTGACTAGTAAAGTCGAACCTGACAAATCGAAGAAGTTGGGTAATAAGAGTACCCACAGCAAAAGACTTCTTCTCAGAAGCCACCACCTTGAGGAAGGCAAAGTTGTCAGCAACCACCGCAGCCATGTTCAGATTCATAGCCTCCACATAATGGATATGTGGTGCCAAGTCCCATGTAAGTCCAACGCCAATAAAAAGAAGTCCCAACTCGTCATTGGTCACCGCAGCCTTGATAGACTTGGCGTAAATCTGTGAGCTAAGAACCTTGGCCACGAGGCAAAGGACAGGACTGCGGATACACGATTGCTTCGCGCTCCGAGAGACAAATTGCCCACGAGCAATAAAGTCCCAGAACTCACTGGAGCTCGGCAGAGTTGGTACCCAAGTACCTCGGCCCTGCGCAAAACCAAAAATTCTAGCCAGGTCCATGAGAGAGATAAAATAAAATTGACCCTGCACAATGAAGGAGAATGTGCCCTGATCAGCCACCGGGTTGTCCAAATCCGGATAAACACAACGTGCAGAGGCCAGAAACTCCCTACACAGCTCGGGGTAGACATGCTCCTGAAGCTCCAACAAGCCTTAGAGCCCCATCCTGTCAAAAAGAGCGTGGAAATCATCCTGAATACCTAACGCATCCAGGAAGTTGTTATGAACGACTCGAGTCATCGGGAACGTCATGTGTCCCAAGTCCTATAGAAATTGTGAGTCATATTTGTCCCACTTCTGAGTAACCAGACGGTTCACAGGATGTGTGTGATCACTTCTCTTAAATCGATGGTGTAGAAGGGAGCTAGATGGATTTCGCGTCTGCAGAACCTCTCCCATCTTTCGTCTGCCCATAACCTGCGAAAATAAACACTTGGGAACTAAATTAGTAGCTGAATCAAAACGATACAAACACGAAAATCAATAACTCTAATTCAAAGAGTAATGTTCCTGCGAAAATCAAGCTCATAGATATGAAGAGCATGCATCAGATCATTCATCAAAGCAAGAACAATATCGAATATGTTCAATTTTCGTTTTGCATTTCAAATCCAAGTGAAAATAAATAATTCATCGCAACCAATCATCAAAACATGTTTTAATCAATCAAAGAGATGCCAAAAAAGAATAAAATCATCAATACCTAAGGCAAATCATGAAGAAACACGCATCCTCGCAAAAATCTAGCGAACACAAACGCGAAATCACAAAATCACCAAGTTCAATCCTTAAAACGCTAAATCTAGGTGCAATCCTACTGCTAAAAATCTTAGAACATGTTTATAAGATCATTCAAGTATCGAACATTGATTAAAATCCAAGAAATAAAAAGTTCCCAAATTTCTCTGAAAAATTTGCTAGTAGAGATTGTAGACACATACCTTAGATTTTGCGAAATCTGATCAGATAGAAAGATAGAGCACAAAATTCTCTTGAGTTTAGACTAAAAAATGACTCAAATCCGTTGAGAATTGATGAAAATCGAAATCTAGGATGATTTTTTCGTTTTGGTTTGAGCGGAAGTTATGAGACTTACCTGTGTGTTGTCGCGTTTTAAACTATTTTCAGGTCAAGGATCGATCGATCTTGGGGCAAGGATCGATCACCCTCTATTTTGGCACGAAAGAAGACAGGGATAGATCGATCCGGTGTTTTCCAGGATTCCCTTGATTTCCCTGTTGGAAATCTCAGCTTGTCCACTTGTTTGAGGATGGTAATGTGTGGCTACTTTGTGTCTAAATCCATGGTTTTTCAGCAAATTCTCAAACAACCTGTTGACAAAATGAGATCCTCCATCATTTATTACCACTTTTGGAACACCAAAGCGAGGAAAAATCATAGATTTGAACATCTTTAGGACCACTTTGGTGTCATTAGAGGGGCTGGCCAGCGCCTCAACCCACTTAGAGAGGTAGTCTACTACAACCAAAATGTATTGATTTCCATAAGAAGATGGGAAAGATCCCATGAAATCAATACCCCATACGTCAAAAACCTCTACTTCCAAGATGAAGTTCAGAGACATCTCATTCCGCTTACTGATGTTGCCTTTTCTCTAACAAGCATCACACTTTGAGACGTAATCATGGGCATCCTTGAAGAGTGTTGGCCACCAAAAACCTATCTGCAACACTTTCGAAACAGTTTTTAAAGTAGCGAAATGTCTAGCATGTTCAGAACCATGGTAGTGATACAGAATACCATCCGCCTCAGGCTCTGGAATACACCAACAAAAAAGTCCATCAACACATCTTTTGTAGAGAAAAGGATCATCCGAGAAATAATGTCTGACATCTCTGAGGAACTTCTTCTTCGCATAGCCTGCGAAATTTGGTGGCTCCACATCTGCACTCAAAAAATTCGCAAAATCTGCAAACCAAGGTATTTCATCGTGAATTTGTCAATTGGCAAAACAATCAACATTATCCGTTGACTCATCCTCCAGCAAGGAAACCATATAGATATTTTCCTAAGCGAGACTATCATCGAGTGGTGTATCACCTTCCACTCACAATTGAGATAAACGGTCTGCAACACCATTCTCGATACCACGCTTATCACGAATCTCTAAATCAAATTCCTGCAAAAGGAAAATCCATCTCAAAAGTCTCGGTTTAGCATCTTTCTTAGACATAAGGTACCTCAAAGCTGCATGATCAGTGTGAATAATGACTTGTGATCCCAATAGGTACTGTCTGAATTTCTCGAATGCGTAAACCACAGCTAGAAGCTCTTTCTCCGTAGTCGCATACTTGATCTGAGTGTCATCAAGTGTTCTGCTGGCATAATAGATCACATGGAGCTTCTTGTATTTTCTCTGACCCAACACTGCTCCTACCGCGTAGTCACTGGCGTCACACATTACCTCGAAAGGTAAATCCCAATTTGGTGGTTGCACAATTTGAGCGCTCAAAACTGCTTCCTTGATTGTCTGAAAAACTACGAAACAGTCAGTATCAAAATCAAATTTGACATTCCTACAGAGCAATCGAGTCATAGGTCTGGCTATCTTGGAAAAATCCTTGATGAACCATCTGTAGAACCCAGTATGTCCAAGGAAGCTGCGGGCATCTTTGATAGAAGTAGGAGTTTCAAGGCTTGTCATCACCTCCACCTTGGCCTTATCAACTTCGATCCCTCTCTCAGATATTTGATGGCCAAGCACAATCCCATTCTGCACCATCAAATGAGATTTCTCTCAATTCAAAACCAAGTGTTTCTCCTCACTTCTTTCTAAAACCCTGCAAAGGTTAGACAAGCAGTTAGAGAACATAGAACCATAAACAGAAAAGTCATCCATGAAGACTTCCATGATATCTTCGATCAATTCAGTGAAGATAGACATCATGCATCGCTGGAAAGTCGCAGGTGCATTGCATAATCCAAATGGTATTCTCCGGTAAGCATATGTCCCATATTGACATGTGAATGTATTCTTTTCCTGGTCCGCCAGATGAATGGGAATCTAAAAGAAACCTGAATAGCCATCAAGAAAATAATAATAAGGATGGTTTGCAAGCCTTTCCAGCATTTGATCAATAAAAGAAAGCGGAAAATGATCCTTTCTCGTGGCCAAGTTCAGCTTCCTGTAATCAATGCACATCATGTGGCCTGTGATAGTCCTGGTGGAAATGAGCTCGTTCTTCTCATTGGTGATGACAGTGATTCCACATTTCTTTGGTACAACATGTATCGGGCTCACCCAATTGCTGTGGGAAATAGGATACATGACACCTGCACTCAAAAGTTTAAGAATCTCCTTCTTGACAACTTCCATCAACTTAGGATTGAGTCTCCTTAGATGTTCGATGGAAGTCTCGGATTCATCCTCCAAGTGGATCCTATGCATGCAAAGATTTGGAGAAATAAATGTTTTATCATCCAAAGAATATCCCAACGCTTTTATATACTTCTTTAACTTCGAAATAAGTAAGGCAGTCTCAACATTGATTAGATTAGCATTGACAATTACAAGATATATAGAATTAGGTTCTAAGAAAACATACCTTAGTCCTGTAGGTAGTAGCTGTGGGAACCGAAATTCTCACTGTCAATGATATGTGGTTCACGGATT
>OVAN01014250.1:0-12184 GCA_900406275.1 Anastatica hierochuntica | reverse complement strand
GATGAAAGGCTTTCCTCTTGAAAAAATAAACTCTTGTCTCGGTACAATAAATGTTAGTTTACATTGTTGAAAACACTGGAAATACTGAAGAATATTAAATAACATTATTGAAAGAACTTAGGAAATACTGAGGAATATTAAGTAACAGCATCCTGCCCATAAACTGTGAAGAAGAACAAGCTTTATTGGACGAACTCACGGAAGCAGAGGACGATGTTGACCAGTATGATATTGCTGTGGAAAGTTGGGAGAAGATTCTTGATAGAGGATCCACTATCTTCTTTCTAGACATGTACGAAGAAGATGTTGCCGCTCGAGAAGACCACGTTCCTAAGCAAATTGAAGATTTGCCCGCCACAGAAGGCTCCAGTTCTTGTGAAATGGAAAAACTCTGAATGCAAGAGCTTCAAAAAAAATGGCAGGGGAGTTCAAGAAGAAGGTTGATAAATTTGAGAAAAAGGCTGGACACGGTTGAAGAGTTTGTCAAGCAAGCCCGGAAGGGTAAAGAGAAGGAAAAAAAGTGAAGGGAAGGATCTGGTTTGTTAAGAACTTGTTTGTTTAACTTGTTCGGTTTTAAGAACTTAAGTTTCATTGAACTTGTTTGCTTTCGGTTTGTTTGCTTAAGAACTTATGTTATCGTTTCTGTTTGTCTAAGTGACTTGGAACATGTTTATTTGAGATAGTTTATTCAAATCCAAAACAAACATAACAAACATAATTATGGAATACTGATGAAATGGTGGAATATTGAAAGTAATCGTGAATACTGATAAAATGGTGGAATACTGAAAGTAATCAGAAACACTGACAAAATGGTGGAGTACTGAAAGTAATCGGGAACACTGATAAAATGGTGGAATACTGAAAGTAATCAGGAACACTGATAAAAATGGTGGAATACTGATAACAATCGGGGATACTGATAAAATGGTGGAATACTGAAAGTAATCGGGAATACTAATAAAATGGTGGAATATTGAAAGTAATCGGGAATACTGATAAATTGGTGGAATATTGAAAGTAATTGGGAATACTGATAAAATGATGGAATACTGATAACGACGGAACAACATAAAAAGCGAGTACTTAACAAAACCATAGCAACTTGTTTAAATCTGAAACAAACTTAATATCATAGAAAATGCACATAAGAGAAAATTCAGCAGCTTGCTGAGCTCAAGACTGTTGTGCTTTATCTTTTCCACGGGACACCACCAGCTTGTTGAGCTCAAGACTGAGGTTCTTTATCTGCTCTTCCATTTTGTCAACTTGCCTCCTCAGGTATAGGACTTCCTCTTCCACACCAAGCACCCATGGCTGCTTGAAGTGGAGGCCATCATCCTGCGTACATTATTAATCATTGCTCTGTTCCCAAATAGCTAATAAAGGATCTACTTACCTTGAACTTTGCGAAAGTGAAGTATCAGACACCAGGAAGCCAATCTTTATCTTTGGAGTACTTTGGCACCGGGGATACGTCGTCGACGATGCGTGCTCCACAAGGGCATTCTCTTGGAATCCCATTATGCACGTCCGCTATGTATCCTCCCTTTTACAGTAGTAGATTGCCTCCTTCATGGATCTCTTCTCTTCTTTCTCAACCCAAGGATCCATGTTAGAGAGAGGGGTTCTCACTCGTAGAAAAGAGAAGGAGAAGAGACAGAGAGAGAGAATAGATAAAGAAAGAAATGAGATAGCAATGGAGAGAGAGAGAACGAGAGATAATATAGAGAGAGAAGAGGGAGATTCTCTCTCATCTAATTAAAAATGGCGGCTGAAATTTTAGGCGCGTAATAATTTTGTGCTTTCCCGCCTAAATTTTCCTTCTCAGTTATACACAATATAGTAATATTCCAAATATTGGTCAAAGTTCTACTTTTCTCGATTTCAAATTCTATTAGTATTACGTAACCTTTGTAATTCTTGTTATAGTTTTACTGATTATTTATATGCTTCAACATATTATAGTGTTTGTAAAATGTAAACACTTGAGATGAAATTAGAATAAAAAAGAATAAGATTCTAAACCTTGGGAAAATTGGATGAAACAAACAAAATCCCAAAAATGAATCCGGAGAAGTTGCGGAAAAGTCGATGAACACACCATAGCTTGCAGCTTGAGATGTTCTCAGAAGTCGTCGACGGGAGTGTGGAGAGATATATGTTTGCGGAGATAATAACTACAGTCAGTGAATAATTCGAGCCAAAATTCTTTATCTTCAGAATATGTGTTTGCTCAGAACTCTGAATCTGTCAAAGTTCAACTACTAAGATTACTACAATAATGATTTCATGTCTTTACTATGTATAACCGGATGGTATAAAACGAATCTATTTGGATATTTCTTCGGGAAGAATCTGGGTCGCTGAAGAGAATACTTTTTGAGGCGATTTTTTAAATTGAAGAGCTATCTTTTAGAGAAAATGCTACATACTAAGAGGACGAGAAGCATACAAAGAGATCGATTTTAAAAGCGCTTTAGAACTGTTGAAAACTTGAATTCATTTATCTGAGCAAACGAAGAGATCGAGTATTTTTCCGCTAAAGAGATTGATTTTTTTAGTTTTAGACGCTAATGTGTCATAGAGAGGGATGATGATGTATCAAGCACTTGTGAGGTACAATCCTCTTATTATATATAGGATTTTATAATTTTTTTTGTTTTCCATTTCATATTACATATAAAATATACATATTTGAAATACCTGCTAAATAACGTGAAAATGAGCTATTTTATCACTGAAGATATGGAAATGTTGATGATCATTCTTTGGCTTTTCCAATATGCGTTGATTTGTAATTATTTGAGAAGAGATATTTTTCTTTTCCTTTATCGTTATTCCACTGATCAATACTCTTAAAGGTTTGAGAAGACAAACCATAATGCTTGAGAAGACAAACCATAATGCTTGAAGTTAGAACAATATACTTAAACTCCAATAAAATTTTGTTTCAAACAAAAAGCTTAATCAAAATCATACATTCATATTAATACTCTATTTTCACATTTTTTAGATTTACAAGTTTTCTCTATTCAAAGTTAAAATATTTCTCAAGTTTAATACTTTACATCATCTAATGTAGTTTCCAACCTGTGGAAGCTATATTATCTATGTGATAGTATCACCGACTAATTTCAAATGGCCTCAGCTTACTGCTTGTATGGATAACACTTGGATCATCATCTTTTTTGGGAACCAATTTGAAGATGTTTGTGAAAAGTAAACTCGTGCATAACTCCTTTACTGAGGAACAGTTGGTGATTCTTTTTTGTATTTAGAAATCTGGATGTGATTGTCAAATCCACGTTTTATCGTTTGACCCATGATCTGTAAGGACCTTGAAATATTCAAAGAATCTCTCTTAGATCGAAAACAAACAGAGCTTGATCCTTGTAGAGTATGAAAATAAAGTGAATGATTAAAGTTTACATGTAATTTTCGTATTAGGAGACATGTTTCATGAGTATTGATTGTCTTATGGTCCATTAGAGTGTTCGAGCACTATTTTCAATTTTTTTACAAAGAAAATATGGCAATGAATCGTCTCTATTGCTTCTGGTATATACCAAAACATTATATTTTTGTTGTAACAATCACAAAACTACTGAAAGATTTACTATTCATGTTAGGGCCGGTCCAATAGTTTTTTGGTGCCTAAAGTCTTTTTAAAAAATTATGCCACAGAAATTGCATATGCAGGATTCGAACCTAGAGGTAATATAAAAATTGCATAATGATCTGCAACAACAGTTACCACTACACTAAAAGTAATATTTTGAAAATTGATGTCTTCAATATTGTACATAAAATCTGCGCCTAAAGTCCTAGTTTTTTGGGCTTTAGTCAAGGCTAGGCTTTGTATGTTATGAATAAGGATGATCCAAACCTCTTGATTCCCTTGGAGTAGTCATTCCAAGCCACCCTTATACTCCTCTCTCAAGGACAAAACGACATGAGGTATTCACAATAGTATGCACATCCCCAAACTTTCTTGCAGATAAAAAGATCACGCTTCCACATGCCTATCTGGTTTTTATATTAGATTTCTTGAAATCCAAAGATACTATGAGCTCCTTTATCCAAAGGTGTGATTAGTGAGTTCATAATTAAAATATAAAATTATATATGTATATACATCTTTTGTTTGCACTCATATCTACGTCTTAGGCTCTATATCCTTTCTGTAAATGTTCTGAAATTTCAATTGAAAACATAAAATGGACAAACTCTTTGAGGGAAAAAAAGTACATGTGCTACTGTACTAGACATGACATTAAATTTTGACATTTTTAGAAGGCATAGATGCAAGAAGCATGCATTTTTACCTGCAATAAATTCACGTTAGAGGCTTAAGAAAAGCATATAATAAACGATCTAGTTAAGTCCTATTATGGACATAGTATATGAAAATTTAGCAAAAAAATAAATTTAAATTAACATATAACTCTAAATAACAAGAAAAGAAAAGAAAAGAAAATTTCAAGTTAGAGATGTCCTTCATTTGAGATTGTAATAGACAACAAATTGTAAGCAAACATAAAGAAAAATCTCTTAAATTAATACATCATCATTGTATAAGAGATCTTATCGGACAAACATATCAAAGCAACTAACTTTTAAATGTCTTCGTCATACCAAGATGAAGGCTACAACAAACATTTCTCCTGGTGGACTCGTATTTCTCGTGTTTATCATCGTAAATGCCCTAAGAAAAAATAAAATATCGAGAGAGAAAATGACTTATAAAACCAATCTATTTTTTGGCTTTCAAAAAGTGCATAGCAAACATGAATGTAAAAGTAATTCAAAAAATACGATGACTACCTTTTTCGATGATGAAACCTCGAGGCTGTAGTTTCTGAAGAATTAAGATTTTGAAAATTACCAATCAGATCGACTACGTTTTGAAAGTCCGTATAGATTTTCAAAAAATCAACTTACCTTTTTTCTTGATCTCACTGTGGGACTTTTTTTTTTCCGGCAAGCTAATATTTCATTTAAAAAACTAGAAAGAGGTACATGTTGAAATTACATCACAACCATTTAATTGTATAACTTTGAAACATCATTCTGCCCTCTTTTGCCATCCTATCAGCTCTGTAATTTAAATTCCTAGGGATGAACAAAAATTTTAAGGTTGAAGTTCTTTATTAAAGCTTCAATGTCTCTAATATAAGGAGTTAAACCTTGCAAGGTGGACTGAGACGTCTCGGGGACCAAAGTCTTTTGCCTGAGGAATGAGTGTATTGTTTGATTGTCACTGCAGAAAGTAACATGCTCATACCTCAAACTACTCATTGTTAAAATAGCTTCCCTTAAAGCCATTATCTTTGCGTCAACTGGGGAGCTAAGAGGATCCAAGGAGCTTGAACCCTGAAGAATTGGTATGTTACTGGAATTACAAAGTATCCAAGCAATACCAATTTTATCTTCACGTGAGACCCAAGATGCATCAATGTAACACCTTGTTGCTTCTGTGTCCACTTTTCTTGGTAATTATACAATGGTATTTGTAACTTGCTCTTCCTGTTGATGGATATTTATTGAAGACTGCTTCTCCTGTACATGTAACCAGAGATCCATGTCTTTAAAAGTTTCAGATATGGTGACTGGTATAGGGATCTTACGATTCTCAAAGAAAAGCTTATTTCTCATATTCCAAATTCTCCATCCCAGAAAAGCAGAGTAGTGGTACCTCTTACCTTTTATCATTCTGTTGGAAGAGAAAACTCCTGCAATATTCTCTTCTAATGTATTAGAGGAAAAACCAGAGTAACTTTGGATACCTGATAGCTGCCAGACCTCCTTAGCTACTCTGCATTGAAAGAGCATATGGTTTATATTCTCTTCCCCTTCACCACACATAGGACATGTTGAGTCAATAATTACTTTTTCTGTTTTAAATTAGACCAACAGGTAATGCTTGATGCATTACTTTCCACCAAAAATGTCTAACTTTAGGCGGCACAAAAAGTTTCCAGATTTGTTTAAAAAGTGAAGAAACCTGATTCTGGGATTGTTGAGTAGAGGCATACTGCTGCAGATATCCAGTTTTGACTGTATATTGTCCATTTGATGAATGGATCCATTCTTTACTATTAGCAGATCTAGAGATGCTCGAATGTATCATCTTGATCTCCTTAATGTCTTGTGGATGAATCCATTGCTGCAGTTTAGCATCATCCCATGCATTTTTCTCTGCATTCAGCAACTCAGAGACAAGCAAATTAGAATTAACAGATTGATGTTTAGGCAAGGGAGGTCTAGGTGGGTTTGTGTTTAGCCAACTATCAACAAAGACTTTTGCGTTTTTTCCATTACCCACAGTCCACCTCATACCCTGCCTAATGAGCTTTATACTCTTAAAAACACCTTTCTAAGCATGGGAAGTTCTAGTTCCAGCAGTAGCTTCTAACAAGGATTTCTTAGGATAATATTTTCCTTGAAAAACCTTTGCCATAAGAGAGTCTGGACACGTAACTAGCCTCCAAGCCTGCTTGCCTACTAAAGCCTGATTAAAAAGTCTAAGATTCTTAAATCCCAAACCTCCTAGAGCTTTTGGTTTTGTAATCTTTTCCCATGAGACACACCTAATCTTGATCTTATTATGATTTTTAGACCACCAAAAACTTCTAATTGCCTTAGTGATATTATCTATTGTTCTGTTGGGCAACAGGAAACAGGACATAGTATAGGTGGGTAGAGCTTGGATTACATCTTTAATAAGTACCTCTTTTCCTGCTGGACTTAAGAGCTTGTTCTGCCAATTTCTTAATTTTGTTTCCACTCTTTGTTGTAAGTAGGCAAAAGTCTCATATTTCTTTGTTCCAATCCTCTCTGGTAAGCCAAGATACCTGTCAAAAGCTCCAACTTTTTGAATATTACTGATTTCTTTTATTTCATTTTGAGTTTGGGATGAAGTATTTTTTCCAAAGAGAATTGATGACTTCCCATAATTTACTTCTTGTCCCGAGAATTGTTCATAAGTCTTCATAATTTTCATTAATCTTCAACATTCTGCTCTTGTTGCTCTACAAAAAATAAGTGAATCATCTGCAAAGAGAAGATTAGTGATAACAGGACCACTTTTAGTCGTTCTATATCCATGAATTTCTCCTCTTTGAGAAGCTTGATGAAGCAGTACTGAAAGTCATTCAGTACATAAGAGATAGAGATAAGGAGATATGGGATCTCCTTTTCTTATCCCTCTTTTTTGGATAAATGATTCCTGTGGGTGATCCATTATACAAAACAGAGTATGTAACAGAAGAAATGCAAGTCATAATCAAATTACACCATTTATCAGCAAATCCCATACTCTGCATTACATATCTAATGTAGTCCCATTCTAGTCTATCAAAGGCTTTAGAAATATCCAGTTTCACTGCCATATGCTTATACTTTCTATTCCTACCCGTAAGGCTATGAATCAGCTCATGAGCAATTAACACATTATCTGTAATGAGCCTATGAGGGATAAACGCAAACTGACTTTCAGATATCAAGCAGTGTAACCACGGCTTAAGCCTTTCAGCGAGAATTTTAGAAATTAATTTGTAGGCTAAATTAGCAAGATTGATTGGTCTATAATTCTTGACTTCAAAAGCATTTTTCACTTTATGAATCAAGCAAATATGAGTGTGATTCAATTCTACTTCTAGACTGTCATTGTCAAAAAAATTCTTAATAAAATTGATCACACCTGATTTAATCGCAAACCAATGATCCTTATAAAAGGCAACAGTGAGTCCATCTGGACCAGGAGCTTTGTCTGGATTCATATGACACAATGCATTCCAAATTTCTGCTTCTTTGAAGAATGTGTTGAATAGCTCTATCATCATGCACTAAGTGCCCAAATTCATCCTTAAGAGACACAATCCGATTGAAATGTCTCCTTTTTTGAACTTGTGCATGAAAATATTTGGAGTTCTGGTCTCCAGCCTTAAGCCAATCAATTCTACTTTTCATTCTCCAATATGCTTCTTCTTTCTTATACTCCTGCAATAACTGCTCATTTAAAATTTTAACGTTAACATTGTTTAAAGGGTAAGAATTATACTCCTCTTGCAATTGTTGCTGGAGAGTCTGAATCCTTTTGTGAGAGTTTGTTTCATTGGCTCTCTTCCACTGAACAGGGAATTATAATACAGATTTGGTTGCTATTAAAATCTTTATATATCTACATTAATAAAATAATATATAAAATTTTGATCGAACCATGGATCTTCAACTAATAAGATATGTATAAAATAAGTCAAAAGAAAATACAAAAGCCTAAACGAACCATTCGATATACTCTCTTCGTTTTGCAGAGATGATAATAAACTGTAAAGAAAAACTTTTTACTTTACTATTTTATTTAATTTAAGTAAACAAACTATCACTTACTACCAGATTAGACATCACATATAGTTGCTTGACATTTCTCACAATGTCATATAGTTTCTTTCATTAGATGTAGTAGCAGAGTTCGAATTTGATTTTGTAATATGACAACAAAGGTGAACCACTAACCACTTGCTCCTCTCGATTACATTTACATAACATGTAATGGACATTATGGTCAAATATCGACTTACACACCGCACCATGATAGTAACTTGTTTGGACCAAACTCACACGATTTTGTGCATCTTTATTTACCAAATCAAATTTGATTAGTTAGCATTTGTATTTACATATTAGTAAATCTAGATATAGTATATTAATTTCTCTACCAATATAAATAAAATCATTAGAAAAAATTATAAACGTGTCTCCAATTTGTTCATATATATAATTATATATTATTAATAATGAATTTTTCACATATTATAAATAGTCATCAGCAAAATATCATAATCTTTAATATTACACAATTTGTAAAACCTCAATATCACAACTTTATAAAAAAAAAATGTATTCTGGAGGATCTGAGAGGATCTAAATGTAAGGTCTTTGCCTTCATTAGGGATCGGTTACATAATCGGGTGAATATGTGGTCTTCTAAACAGTTGTCCAAGGGAGGGAAAGAGATCTTGATCAAAGTTGTTGCGTTAGCCCTGTCGACGTATGTTATGTCGATTTTCCTGCTTCCGTTGGATGTCTGTGATAAGATTACAAGTGCGATTGCTAGATATTGGTGGAGTTCAGATCCTCCTCGTCGGGGTGTCCACTGGGCGACTTGGGATAAGCTGTGTGCTACCAAATCTGAAGGCGGGTTAGGGTTTCGTATGTTCCATGAATTTAATTTGGCCCTTTTGGCCAAACAGCTATGGAGGCTTAACCGGTTTCCGCACTCCCTGTTGGCGCGGATTCTTAAAGGGAGATACTATAAGCTCTCAACGCCGCTGCACGCGGCGGAGGCGGATAGACCCTCATACGGGTGGCGAAGTATCTTAGCATCTAAGGAGCTCCTGCTTCATGGATTACGGAAAAAAATTTTCTCTGGCCTTACTACCAGAGCTTGGGAGGATCCATGGCTACCGACAAGGCCTGCACGGCCTGCGAGAGCAAGGGTCCCTGCTGTCCATCCGTTGATGGTGGTTAGTGACTTTATCGATCACGACTCTAAACAATGGGATATTCACAAGTTGGAACAATTCATTGTGGCAGAGGATATCCCTCTTATTAGGAGTTTACTGATTGCTCAGTCATTTCATGTGGATGGTTTTTGCTGGCAATTCACAAGATCAGGACAATACACAGTCAGATCAGGGTATAAGATAGTCAGGGAGCTGATTGCCAGCAAGGAGGGGGAAAACCATTATGGGCCGAGTTTGGTAGATTTGAAGTGTCATGCCTGGAGGATTGATGCGCCACAGAAGATTTGTCGTCTTATATGGCAGATGGTGTCTGGCTACATAGCTGTTACACACAATTTGGCCAATCGAGGAGTCCATTGTACGAACCTTTGTCCGAGGTGTGGGGCTTCGGAGGAGACAGTTCTTCATGCTTTCTTTGAATGCCCTTCTGCGCTACAAGTGTGGGCAATGGTTCCTACCTTGCGGGTCCTAGAGATTTTTCCTGTGTCGAGCCTTTATAGCTCCCTCGCCTATTTATTTTGGAGTTCGGAGGCGGCGAGTGTGGAGGGACACGGATCGTATCCGTGGCTCCTCTGGTTTATCTGGAAGGCACGTAATGAACAATAGTTCCGTGGGATCACGTGGGAGGCGGCAGATGTTATTAGCCGAGCTACCTCTGAGTGGCGGGCTTGGGCCGCTGCGACTGCGGAGGACGCTCAACCTAGGACGCTCAACCTATTTTGGAGGTCGACCACACACACCCGCAAGCCGTATGCTTGCGGAATATCTGCTTAGTGGATGGGTCCTGGAAGACGACGAACAGACACAGCGGTCTGGGCTGGTCCCTTGTTGGGGTTGAAGGTGTTTGCACTTGGATGGGTTCTCGTAACCAAGTCCGGCGGATATCATCGCTACACTCTGAGCTGGAGGCGCTATTATGGGCAATGCAGAGTGTACCAGCGCATTCTGATATTCAGGAGTTTGGGACAGATAATCAGGACGTCATTCGCATGCTTTCCAATCTGACGGACTGGCCGAACTTTGCGACGGAGCTTCCGGAATTTGAGAGGATGAAGCTTGCTTTCCAGGGCTTCAAGATTTCATATGTCTCACACGCCTTTGTTTCGAAGGCGGATTTGTTAGCTCGTCTGGCTAGACAGCGCCAACACATTTTCTCTTTTGTGGATTGTCCTATACCGGTGTGGCTTGCCACACCACCTCAAGCTTGAGTAATAGAATGATCTTTTGTGTCAAAAAAATAAAAAATAAAAAAAATGTAAATAATTTTGAGACATTTCAGAAAAATCTAGTTGCTTGACATTTCTCACTTTTGCCTTCGCGTTTGAGAACTCGTTGACTCGAGTTTTTTATCAAAGAAAATTAGTTATTATGTTTTCTGCATTTAACTACGATTAGAGCATCTCCATCCCATTGTTATTTTTGACTCTATATGCTATAACAGAGTCAAATTTGCTCCAACCCTTCTCTATTTCTTCCTCTAAAATAGAGTCATATTTTTTTATTTACACATTGGTCCTTTTACTTTTTGTTATTATAATTAAATTACATGTTTATGAGAAATAATAACCTTTTTACATATAAAACACAACTTTTTTGTTTACATAATAATTTTTCATTTTTTACAATTATAAATAAAATAAATGAACAATATTATTATTTTATTTTAAAGTCTAATTTTTTATTTAACAAATGATATTTAAATTTTATATTTAAAACTAAAATGATTAATAATTATTTAAAGTTCCACATAGATTTTACATATTGATAATAATTTAAGTTGAACTTAAATATTAATATTGTTATTATAATGTTTTTATAATAATGTATTTAGTTTAAATAATATTGCAACTTTATGAAAATTTTCTAAAAGTTATAATAAGTGGGTGACTTATCAACATTTATAAGTATATAGTGTTAATTGTAAAATTAAAAAAGAATCTTTGAAAAATATTCTTTTTTAGAGGAAAAAATAGTGAAATACATTGGAGCAAAAGTCATCTCTTTTATAGAGGAAAAAATAGAGGAATACACTGGGGATAGTCTTAGAATAATATGACAAGATCTCATAATATAAATTTGCACAATCCAACTTTTGATTGCTGCTTGTAAATTAGAATAATATTTTCGAAAACATTGAACTTTAGATTTGTTAAGTGTTACGAACTTTTTGCTAGTATAATATAAAAGATTATGGGGTTTGAAACCTTTTTTTTTGTCATAATAATGTATGTATCTCACTAATTTTGCATGTTCGTAAAATTGATCAAATTCGTCTGTATTTCTTCTTGTTACCAAAAAAAAAAAAAAATCAGTACCTGCCAAAAAGAGGTGAAAAAGACACAATTTCTTAACTAATAAATTTCCTAATAAATTCACAAAATAAAAAAAAGAAAATTAAATACCCTTTGGTTAAAGACAAAGTCCCCCAAGTTCAACGTCTCTTCCTGCTCTGTCTTTTTCTCTGAATGGAGTTTTTTCAGAAGGCGAAGGCGGTTCGCTTACGGAGCCACCATGACAAGTACCTTATCGCCGACGAAGACGAAGAATCCGTCACTCAAGACCGTAACGGCTCTTCAGGCGCCGCTAAGTGGACTGTGGAGCTAGTCCCTGGCTCCTCCCATCACATCCGCCTCAAAAGCGCTTACGGCAAATAC
>OVAN01014249.1:0-12184 GCA_900406275.1 Anastatica hierochuntica | reverse complement strand
CTGAAACGGATCCAAAACGGATCAGAAAATGAAATTGTTCTGACCAAAAAATAATAATAAAAAAAGGCTAAAGATTTGATCTTTAAAATCCTTAATTAAGGATCGATCCTTAGCATAATCTATATATATAATATTTTTTTAAGTTTTGCATATGATTTAACGCTAAAGATCCATCCACATACAGCGATGGAGATGCTCTTATATTTAAAGCATAAAATAGTGTTTGCAATGCATGGCCAAATTTAGGCGTGTGTAAAATATGCTTGTGTACATGACTTTTGATAAACTAATGCTCTACTTTAAGTATATTTTTGGGCCCAATGTTAATTTTAAAGTTTCGTCTATAGGATATGCATTTCAATTATTGAATGTAGCTTATAAATTTTTTGCAGCTGGTTTGGTTCTCATCAAGAAAATATTGTCAATAGATCGTGGCTTGGTTCACTTCGCATGTTTCAAGATTGCTTTTGACTCATCAGGTTCACAAAAATTTGTTACGTATTTTATGGTTCAAGTTGATCTGGAAAATATATAGGGTATTATACTATCCAGTTTTTTAGCCCCGATTCAATAACCATTTAATCTTAAATCAATTTACTAAATCGAGTTTTAACCTACCCTATTTAATCCATAAACTAAACTCTAAACTCGCTTTAACCTCTTTTTTTTTTGCCTAGCCGTCGAGTAGCCTCCAAAGAGATGAGAGACAGAAGAATTTCATGCAAAAATGGAGAGAAGAGAGAAAGAGAAGAAAGGAAGAAGGCAGTCCAGTCCAGCAGAATATAAACCTGATATACCGTGGGAGAATTGAAGATCGACCGATCAAATCGACTCTGATGAATCTCAAAATTTTCCAGCAGGTAAGGGACTTTTAGATCGTCGTTTTCCATTTTACAGAACATGATTTCATCGAGTATTCTGAAAGTTATGATCGTTTTACCGAAGACCATGGAAATAGATCGCGATTGCGACCAGTCCGAGTGCGAAGGATGTTTTCGAGAGAAAATGGAGTATGATCGGAGTGAAATCGGTGGCTATGGATAGAGGACATCCACAGAGAGATTCTGACTATTTGGATCGTAAAGTTAACAGTTCGTTTCGGTTTAATCTCTTTGTTTCTAATCGCGTTCTATTCTACCAGTTTTCCAGAAATTGTGTATTAGATTGTGTTTCAGCTTTGGTTGATCTTTTGGACGTTTTAGGAGCTGATCTTTTGTGGGATCAATGTAGGGACTCCTATGAATCCACCGGTAAAAAGAAAATCGACTTCGGGTTCATATGAGTGGAGGAGCATGTCCTGGAAGTGAGCTCAACAAAGATGTCTGCATCAAAAGGAGGTGGAAGAGCACCGAGTTCGAGATTCCGGAGAGTTGCAGAGGCCAGAAACGTTCCCGAGAACGTGTCTCCTTTGGTAAATAAAATTACCGTTTTACCCCTGTCTGGGTTTTCTGTTCTGGAAAGCTTCTAAATATGGCAAGTTTCCATATTTGGTAAGTTTCCTCTTTAGGGAAGTTTCCTTTATGGCAGGTTTCCTTTTCAGGAAAATTTCCAGTTATGACAGGTTTCCATAAATGGAAAGTTTCCGTTTTAGCAAGTCTTCGTCTAAGGATTGATTCGGGTTCATGTTCCATGTTCTTTTTCAGGAGGATCAGCAAAGGAGAAGAAGGATGACAGAGGGTCGTCATGGGGTAAAAGCTCAGAAGGAGGATCGACAATCAGCAGTTCTAGAATCGTGTCTTCCATGTAGCCAAGGTGAGGAGGTTCTCGTTTCCGCTTCATTCGATATTTGTTTAACTTGTCGGTTAGTCTAGGGTTAATCTGGCCGTTGTCGAGCTATAAGTCTCGACAAGAATAAAAAATATGTATTATGTATTGTTAATGATGTAAAGACTTATACGCCTAAGTGCGATTGATTGTTGGGTCGCTAAGTCGAGCCTAAGGTAAAACTTGTGAAAGAATATAAGTCCTAAAATGACTAGGTTTAATTTGGCATTACCTGAGAACTATGAAAGATGATAGTAGGTCTAGATTAATCCAGTAATGTGCATTCTCTGGTGGATAGTCGCCTATCCAATTTACGGGTGTGATGCATAGGGCCCAGGACCCTAGGGGAATCGAGAGGTGAGGAGTAGAATCTTCGCGCTGGGTCAGGCGGAAGTAATCCGGAGAGGCGGGTACTATCTGGATGAGTCTTTTCGGGCATGATGTGATGCTCAACGAGGCAAAATGCCTTCGGGTAACCCATGATGGTCCCCTGGTGGTCGTTGATGGCAGGGTTCCTAGCGAGGGTCCCCGGAAGGCCGAAAGTGGGATGAAGTAAGGGCGAGGGCAGTGAACGGGCGGTTGTCGCGCAACCTGGTCCAGGCGACTGTGCTGAGCCCCCAACCCAAGAAATGGAAGAACCGAATTGCGTAGTGAGACCAATGTCGGGAGGGATCCAGGCTGTGTGGGTGGGAAAATTTTAGGGCATGCTTTTATGTGTCATATGATTGTTATACGCACTAGGACCCAAAAAGAATTGTGAAAGTTTTAAAAGGGAGTCTTAGAATATATGTGTTTTCGAAAGGAGGTTTTTAACTTGGTTGATATTACTTGCCAAGCACAGTAGGTGTGTTTTGTGGGAGTTTAGGATTAGGTATGGACTTTCAGGATTAAACGGGTATCGAGTCACGCGAAATCGGGTTTGTCATTTTTCCTATTTTTCTCTTGGTGTTTCTGTAGGTTGTAGCTAGAACGAAATTATTGATCGGTTGATTAAGTTTGCTCCGATTTTGGCGATATCATTTGGAGCAATTTCGGTTCCCTCGGGTCAGGGTCGTTACAGTATCGTTGATAAATTTGTGATACCTCAGTTTATGAAAATATAGTAATGTGTGAAGATAACTTAAAATAATTGATTTGACTACATGTATCACCAAATTGCATTTATTTTTTTACGACTTGTCCTAAGAGAATTATGCAGTTAAGAGTGCTTGTGGTAGAGTAATTTTAGGATGGTGATACTTCGGGAGATTTTCGCAATCGCGCGAGTGAGGACAAAATATGAGAAAAGATCGGGTGGTGAGTTGCAAAGGTAGTAAAAATGACTCTTTAAAACCGCTCGAGGCAACGCTCCGGACAGTCGAACATAATGGGCCCACAGACATAGAGATAAAAACGCCAGGTCACATGGGAGGACATACGGGGTGTTACAAAGTTGGAGCTTTTTATATAGAGAGCAGAAGTCCAAGATAAAACAGAGTGGGGGCGTGAACAGTGTCAGACTAAAGTATATTGTTGATTGATGGTGTGAGACTCCGATTTATTGAGACAAAAGTGGTTGTGAGGAGTTTAAAATTATTGATTTGGCTACCTATGTCATTAAAGTGCACTTATCATTTTGGTCACTTGTCCCGAGAGAACTCCACAGTTAAGTGTGCTTGTGCTGGAGTAGCACGGGTAACTTTCCAGGATGATAATTTTCGGAATCGTGTGAGTGGGGACCAAGCACGGGGAAGGATCGCGTGGTGATTGCATGAACATTAAATCATGACTTTAAAGCTTCCTCAAGGTAGCGCTTCCGGCCGTCGGACAGGATGGATTCGCGGACCCCGAGAGGAGACGCCGAGATACACGGAAAAGACGGGCGAAGGTGTTACAACTTGGTTCATGATGAAGATAAAGAATTCTACGAATGGCCAAATCCCGATTGAGAAAAAGAAAAGGAGCCTACGTAAATATGTGAGAAGGTTCCCACAAGAAGACTACTCAACATTCCAAAATTAAAATCTTGGCTTTTCCTAAAATGAGATGGACTGATGAGCTTATAAAGCTTTTTGCTTATAATTTCAACAAGTTTATGATGGTCGAAGGTTGTATGCAAGTTTATTAAATGGAGTAGGTGAGATGCTCTTCATGTGACATTATTAATTTTTTCTTCGTATGAATATTATTGAAACACGTTTGATTCGTTCACAGCCGTTTAATATTACATAAATATATGTTTCCCTTGTTTCGGCACAATCATAAATAAAAAAACTGAAAATTACAAAAACACTTAAATGTTATAAATCCCAAAATGAATATCTAAGAGTAACATTTATCAAAAGCTGTATTCCTACAAACAATATTAGTGTGTGGAAATTTTATAGGAAAACGAATCCGTAGAATAAGAAATAAGCGAAATGAAGGAGCATTCCACCTTTAAACAATTAGCATAAGTGGTCGCATGAAAACTTAAGTAAAGAACTAGCTTTCAAGGATTTAAAAAAAACAAAAAACAAAAAGTAGCTTCAAGGCTGACAGAAAACTGCAAGGCTCCTATTTATAGAGACAAAATGATGTACGTACGAAGAGAGCTTAAAAAGATCGATGACTATTATGTCATCAATATGCATTTATCTTTTTGGTCTCTTTTTTGATAAGATTTTGCAGTTAAGCGTGTTTGTGCTAGAGCAATATTGGGATGGGTGAATTTTTAGGAAGTGGAATCATGCGAACGAGAAGAAAACACAGAAAAAGATCGCGTGGTAATTGCATAAACGGTAAATCATCACTTCAAAACCTCCTGGATGTACCACTTCCGACTGTCGGATACGCAGTCCTGAAAAGGGGACGGGGGACACTCGAGAGGGACAGACGGAGTGTTACAAAAAACATGTAACTGAAGAACATATATATAAATTTTATGGGACCTAATTTGACATGTGTGACCATAGTGAACTCGAACCTCACTATAAACAGAAAAGCTTATATGAAGACAGACATGAGAAGAGTGTCGGAATGGATAGTATGCATGATTACATTAACAAAGCAATCCGCAAAACTCGAGTTACGTCGTATACTTATGATTGTGTCATAAAGTGTAAATGATCTATTTTTAGACTTTCACACGGCAAGAAAACAACTTTGGTCCTTTATAACCAAAACGTAAACTACAATCACTTAGATCATTTATATAGTATTTGCATAAATTTTCCTTGTATATTTCACTCACACAAGATGTGAGTACTTACTGGAGTTACAAATATAGAACTTTATTCATGTATAAACTCGGAATACCATTTAAGAACAAAATATAGGAATTCAAGATTGGCTTCTTACAAAAATGCAAGCAAATCCTAAAAAAAAATTACAGTGTGGAAGTAATGTGCCATGTAATAAAAAGAATATAAATGCAAAAAATGAAATTAATAGGTTTAGATTTCTATATAATTTTTTTTAAGAAAAAAAAGAGAAGAATTTCTAGCTATAATGCTTCTACTATACGAATTGTAATAATTCACCTTGAGTATGATGGAAACTTTGGATAAACATTTCTTCGAGCTCAGTTGAAATCTCCGAAATGAATGATTCGCCTTACCGTAATTTATGAATGCGTATATGAAAAGAATATAAATCTCCAGAATGAATGAATTTTCATTAGGAATCCAAGATCGCTGATAAAAATTTGGATCTTAGAAATTCCAAAGGTTGACATTGTAATGAGAGTAATCATCTTCAACATTATCTCCATCGTTGTAAAAATCAGATGAGAGTTGTTGTTGTGTTGAAGGGAAATACAAATTCGTCGGATCGTCCATAAAAAAACCAAACTCATCCGAAGTTGTAGGAACCATAAGATTCTCTTCAAACATAAACGGCCAATTCGACGTCGTATCATTGCAATAGCTATTAGTATCACACACGTGGTTATTATCCTCTTCCACAACTTGCCCTAAAGTGGGCCCACCACTACCACCACTCATTTCCACACGTGCCGAAATTCCACCACCATCTCCTCCTTTCTCCTCCTCCTCCGCCTTATCGCCACTCGGCGGCGGCGAGTTAATAATTTCTTCGCAGGCGTAACGTTGAGCTACAACTTGAATCTGTTGCGGCGTCAGAGAACGTCCGCCGGGGATCTCCGGCGGATTCTCCGGGAAATTAAAACGAGCTCCGGGGCCACGGAGGCAATAAAGAGCGGCGTCGAAAGCCCTAGCAGCTTTCTCCGCCGAGTCAAAAGAGCCAAGCCAAATCCTCTCACGGCTATTAGGTAGACGAATCTCAGCCACCCACTTTCCCCACTTCCTCTTTCGTACACCAGTGTACTTAGGTGATGCATCCATCTCCATAAACCAAACACTAACTAGATTGAGAGTGCTGTTATTGTAATTAGGGTTTCTACAACTTGAGAGAGTGTATTGTTTTGGAGTCGACAGTGTACTGAAGAAAGTGGCGGCTTTGTAGTATATATATATGTGTGTGAGTGATAAGTAAGAAGAAGAAGAAGGTCGCAAGTAATATGCGCGTTTTGACAAATCGATTACTACGCGGGGACTACGACGAAAGCAGTCATATTTATTGTTCCGCACGTGCCGTCAATTTTATGTTTCAACATGTAATTTTTATTTTTTTTGACCAACCAATAAAATTTGGGCTTTAATCCTGTAATTTTAGCTAGAGATGATCAAATTAAGCATGTTAATTTAGACTATGAATAGATGTAATTTTTTTAGTTGGAGTTTTTAGTGTTTGATTTTAGACTTTTAGTCTTTGCTATAGGATTTTAGATTTTAGTTTGTGCAGGAAAAATAAATAAATAAAAAAGTCTGTTTTTTTTTCAAACATCAAAAAAAAAGAAGTGAATTTGTTGAGTAACAAAAAGCTGATTAAATTTTTGGTTTGCCAAACAAATAATATAATAAAAATATACTATTGAGAGTGAATGGAAAAATAGAGGTAAAAAGGTAAAAAAAAGTTTGCAAAAAAAAGAAAGTGGGGTCATTTAGTTAAAAATGGATTTTTATGTGTACATAAACTAATTTATTCTAGTGAGAAAAAATCTTAATTTTCTAATTTTTTTTATCGTCTGAATTATTACTATTGCTATTATCAATTCTGAGAAACAACTATAAAGACAATTTTTCGTCGGATAAATCTTTCCGTTCCATCTGTTGCATCATATCACCAAGACGAACGGTCCTTGTTTGCACCACGCTGAAAATTTCTTATAAACATGTATTCATTAATCTGCAATTAAACCGCGCAACTTAGAGGAATTCATCCCCGATCTCCTGGTGTAAAAACATTAATTAATTCTTAGTCAACCACTGGACCAATGCGACTTCTGCTAGTTTCTTAGTTTTTAGAAAACCGAATTTATGAAAAGAAAAAACCACTAAAAATCTCTCCCATATACGAAATCCATTCAAGAGCATAAAACTCTTTTTGCTGTTGTATTTTT
The DNA here is from genome assembly GCA_900406275.1 of Anastatica hierochuntica. NCBI lineage: Eukaryota > Viridiplantae > Streptophyta > Magnoliopsida > Brassicales > Brassicaceae > Anastatica > Anastatica hierochuntica. Next base: position 4,980 of record OVAN01014249.1, on the reverse strand, counting down.
TTTTTTTTTGAAAACCGTGGATGATCCCAAAGGCTTTCTAGACCCAAGGACTAATCCCACGAGGTCCACGACACTCCACGTATTCTTACCATTTAAGATAGTCCATGTGGCCAAAAAGATTCGAATCCAGCTCTACGAACTCCTTTCGGAATCCCTTCACCGCTGAACCAAGGCGACTTGGTTCTGTTGTATTATTTGAGCTCATGTTCTCCAAAACTTACTTATCATTAATTTTTTATATCAAAAGATATATAAGTTGTCAACGTCAAGTAATGCATGCTACAAATTTATCTGTTTCCTGTTTTACTTTCTTTCTCCAGTAAAGACATTTTTTTTTTCCTTTTTTTTCCGTGAAAAATGGACAGTAAATACATCTTTTGTTTAGTAAGAATTTGACTAAGTTGAATAATTTGAAATATATAAAAGACCTACACAACTGCAATAAATATGTGATGGTATTTACAGTGTTACTTAATTAGTACAATCGGTAACTCTCTTTTTAATTTTCTTTTCTCCCAAAAGACATGTAACTTTGAAGTGGATAGATTGGTATATTGACTCGAGCCATTTTGCCATATGTGAATTATATTAAATCATTCGTAGCTAATAAAGAGACATGTGTCTCTGGTCAACATCGGATCATACACTGTGTCACGTTTCATGAAAGCTACACTTGTGAATGAATTTGGATGCTTCTCCTGAATCTAAGGTTATATAGTAAACTTTTTTAAAAATATCTGATGAATTAATAAATACGTTAAAAGAATGCAAAGCCACTTTTTCTTAAAAAAAATCGGTAAACTTCGATATGTGAAAACTAGTAAAACAAATAGTATCCCTCCACAAAGAGAGGCAATAGAGACTCAAATGGAAAAAGCCCATTGGTGTTGACCTAAAAGAAGCCCATTAGAGAAATATATGGGCTTTATTGTCGCCGTCGAACCGAGAAAAGCCCATATGTCACCTATTTTCTTGTATATAGTTACAATTAATAAAATAAATTAAATTGTATGTTTTTTTTAACCTTTATCGAACCGGAAGTAAAAACATCATTTATATTTTAATCTTAATTCTATTACAAATGATGAGTAATCAGACGCTATCTGCAACCCTTGCGATTTGGATGAACAAATTCACAAACGACTCCACGATGCAGCTCTCCTCGCAACACCTAGATCTACGATGAATTCTGCATGTACGACATCCTTGATGGAAAAATTCTTTCCGCAACACACGAGACCACAATGAACAGTTCTGCATGCAACACTCTGAAATCTCCTGAAACTTGCACTTGAAAATTTGCAAGAAATTACATTCTCTGGAATTTGATCTCCAGACCTGGTGTAGAAGCCTTTAAACCTTTGACCACTAGACCAAAGAGCTTCCACATTAAATCGTATGTTGGAAAATTAAATTCGATTTAACGATTCGCCTTTTGCCAAATTTTTTTTTTTAATGATTCGCCTATCTTTAAGTTTTAACCGGTTTAATTCTTCTTCGGTTTATGATTGTTCTAATCCGGTTTGTGCTTCGTGTTCATGGTTGAATTTGGTCCGACATCAGGTCATGTCCGATTTTAAAAACATTATCGTTTGTGATTATGCAAGAAAGAGATATTTATGTGGAGAATCGAGCGGGGCTCATAGTCCAAGTGGCAAGCACCTGCTCACCAAAATTTCGGGGTCGAAGGTTCGAACCTTGTGTCGCGCGGTTGTGTGCGTAAACTCCGTATGTGAGGCTATGGGTTATCGGATCGGCCCGTTGTGATTCGGACCCCTCGTATGTGAGGGGTAAAATTCCCGGTACTAGGGTAGGGCCACCGGTCCGGTCCGTTGTGCCCCAGTTAACCGACAAAAAAAATAAAAAAATGTGGAGAATCTCTTGCGGACATGTATGAGTCAAGTTAATAACCAAATTTAAGATAGTTTCAGGTGGGAGCAAAAAAAAATCTGTAATCACAAAACGGAATATTGGACATTAGGTCGAGGATGAACAAATAAGTCAACAAACTCGTCTAAAACACAATTCAATTTTATATATTAAGTATGAGGTCAGTTTGCACTTTATTAAAAGTTGGACTGGTTGATTACTATGTTACCTTTAATGAATTGTTTGACTAATAAAAAAAATTATTCATAAATTTATTTATTTTTTAAAAATAAAAACGAAAATAATAAATAAAAAAGAAATTAATAAAGAAAAATTCAAAAAATATTTATCTTAAAAAATCATGGTTATCCTTAATGAGTTATTCAATATATTTGATATATTTGATTTTTTAATCAAAAAATAATATATATATAATTTTAAATATGATATAAGATAAATATATCTTAAAATAAAATAAATTAAAAAATAAATTAACATTACTCAATAAATCAATCATACTTTATATAAAATTTATTATATTTAAATAATTATTAAGATATTATATATTTTGATTAACTAAAAAACCATACGAAGTTATGAACTAATAAAGTCTCATATCTTCTATTTTTTGATAGCTATGCAGAAAATAAATTTACTAAATAATGAATGGACATTTGTAGTCATGAATAAAACAATTTAAAATTTAATATTATAGTTTCTAGCAGAGTCAAATGTCAACATCTGTAAAATATTCAATCTTATGCAAAATATGCTAAATGTAGTAATATAGTATTTAGGAGTATATTTTTTTGCGGATCGAATTTTAAAATCTGTAAAATATTTATATCTTATACAAGATATGCCAAATAGAATGTGCACTACTTTATTTTAAAATTCATATAATAATTTGTATTGTCTAAATAAAAATCACATGATTAAAATTTTTTGTCATCAGTATAATGACTTAGTAGTTCCCTGAAAAGGGCATCACTCCGGGTTCGAACCCAGGTAAGTGAGCTTGGCTAACAGAGGTTGTAACCACTGTACCACTTGTGCCGCTCCATGATTAAAATTTTAAAAGTCGAAAATTTTAAGATATCATTTTTTTTGTTAAAAGATTTTCTATTGAATTGCAAAGACTTACGAAACAATACAGACGATTACAATTGGTGAATTCGAACGAGAAAGCTAGAGGATCATATACCAAACAAGGATTAAGAGGAGAGCTAGCGGACATGAGCTCAATAACTTTAAACAAAGAGTAGACCAACTGCGAGAAGGGGTACCGAGAGATCCAACCAGCTGAGCCAACCGCGGAGAAGGACCAACCATCATTGATAAATCCACCACTTAAAGCACCTGATTGCTTCTAACAAAGTCCAAAACACCGACTAGCCGAAACCAATACTACCTTGCAGGAAGACCATAGAATCCTCGACATCTTCGACCAAGTGTAACCGGACATCACGCAACAGAGGCATAGAGTAAGACTTACATAGTTAATTTCGTGCACTAGTGTTAGAATCCAGGCTGGAAAGCGGCCGAGAGAGGAAAACAACAAGGCAAGAGCAAGCTTCTGACTTGGCGAGGCTTCTGAAACCGAAACCAAAGAGAGTTTATGTTTAAACAATAAAAGAAAGCAAAACAAACCACACAAGCTCACTTTTGCCCAATATCATATCAGTTGAAAATTTTGAAAGTCGAAAATTTTTACATATCAAATCTAAAATTTACAAAATTTAATGCCTGCATATTATGCGGTCCAACTAACTAGTATTTAAAATACGGATGAAATTGCAATTTGTATTTGGTCTTGATAAAAAAAGAAAAAAATTCGTTTGCTTGATCAAAAGGAAAAAATATCCCTAAATCTAATAATAAATGGATAAATATTTTATGAACACAAAATCATGCAATTCCACATATATAACTAGAAATAATCATCATTTCTCAGACAATCCACATATAAACTAAAATTATGTTTTAAAGCACATGAGCATCCCAAAAAATCACTGTTAAAATCACTATTGATGTAAAAAATTAAAATTCATAAATATTTTAAAAGTCAAAATTTATAAATAACTAGATTAAGATCCGCCTTATACGCGGGTAAAGTATGTTAAAAATATAGTTATAATATTAAGAACCTGAATTGATAATTGATGTAATAAAGATCTGTGTAGTTAGATTTTTTTATTATGATACATGTTTTATTATAATCAAAAATTATATTTGTACTTTTTGTTTAGAAAATCCAAAGAAAATTTAGCGTGATAAAAAATCTGAAAAACACAAACATATTTTATACTGGTTTGCGCTTTTCTATTTATAATGGTTTGCGCTTTTCTATTTAAATTTTTTTTATTAATCTTTGATACAAAATGAAAAAAGATTAATTTACAGAAATACACTTAAAAGGAAAAGAAATTTTATATTTACACTTGTCTTTTAATGGTTCTCAAATATACACCTCCTATTTGCACAAAAGTCAAAAATTATGGTTTAGGGTTTAGGGTTTAGCTATTAGAGTTTAAAGTTTAGTAATTATGGTTTAGGGTTTAGGGTTTAACGTTTAGGGTTTCTTTTAGTCTAGGGGTATAATGGTCTTTTTCATTAAAAAGGGAGGTGTAAAAATAAAATTTTTTCAAGCAGGGGTATTTTTGAAAAATAGACAATACAAAGGTGTATTTTTGTAAGTCTCCCATGAAAATATAATAAAACCAAGTATAGAATAAATTTTTTAAAAATTAAAGATAACATTTTAAAATAATAACAATTTTTTCTATTTTTGTCATTTTTAAGAGTTAAGTGATTTAGAAGGAATCTTTCTTTAAAATCTACATTATAAATTGACACATGTCATAATTTAAATTAATGACGATGCATGTTAAAATTATGTGAGTTATAATTATGCATATGTGTCACGTTAACGTTAAATGCGTTTGATTTTATATTAAGAAAATTTAAAAAATCTGCGAACAACAAAACTCTAAACTCATAAGTGTCATCACATTATAAGAATGACTTAGTTAATACCTCTTGCAAGAAAAAATAAAACCTAGTGATGCACCCAAGATCTCTGAACAGGAAAAGATAGACTTTTAGATCTGT
>OVAN01014248.1:0-12185 GCA_900406275.1 Anastatica hierochuntica | reverse complement strand
TTCTTGTCACCTCTACAATGGCGAAGAGAGCTTCTTGTTTCTTCTCTACTTCTTGATCTCTCTCTCTCTCGATCTTCTCTGTTATGTTGTTGTTCTGTTCCTTCTCTCTCTCTTCTCTAACTAACTTCTGTTAGTTAATATCTCAACAATAAAGCTAATGGGCCTCACCGACTCGGCCCATACCCATTAGCTAGAATCCTTTAGCAACAACAAAGAAACATACTTGGGCTTGAATTAACCAGGTTCATCATCTGTAGCAAACCCACTCGCAATGAATTTCACCAGTTGGAAAAAAAACAAGATTTGGCTTTCTGGTTAACCTGATTCTAGTTTTTCGTTTATCTATAATACTGTTTTAGTAACTATGAGATAACCCCATTGACTTTGTAATATATTTCACTTGATTCATTCGACTTATCGCTTGAAGTATTTAACCACGCATGCATGTGTATAGAAATAACTCATAAGTATACAATCGACATAGGGTCTATTCACAACAATACCTTCTTGCACAAGTATAGTTAATAATGAGACCCACAACGAGAGAAAGATGATACGGTAATATTAAAAGTTTAAAGAATGAAAAGAGAAAGACATGTAGNACTTTTTTTTTTTTTTTTTTTGCTCAAGAAAAGACATGTAGACTTAATTTATAAGAGTCAATGCTTTTTTTTCCCCTTTGCCTCTTTTGTCTTTGTTAATCTTCACATTTTTTCTCTACTTTCTACTTTATGAAATTTTCTTTCTGTGCCACTAATTTCCAAACTTCTTTTTGCAATAAGTGAATGATGATAAGGTAGAAGAACTTTCCTCTTCCTTGGAAAACAAATTTCAAATCCAATATTGAAACCCAATTGATATGGTTTGGTTAAATCTTCCTCTTAGACCAGAAGACTTCGTTGACTTCACAATATGGGTCAATAGTTCAGTTTTCAATTTGATATTTTAGTTTAGGTTGCATAAAATTGTATGCAGTAGCAATGAATATAACTATGGATTTGATTGATGTCTTTTGCACATGATGATAAGGATTTTGTACTAAATATCTAATATCTACCATGTAACAAATTAATTGGATGGCATAAGAATGCATTACAAAATATAGTAGCAAAATGGTGTATTAGAAAAATAAGATGAACTCTACAAGGTGTACAATGGTGCATGCATGGTATCAAATTGTAGCGGTATAAAACATCAAGTATTTGTTAAATAATTAAATAAAAACTCTAAATAGGCGGATGACCAATTAAAAAAGTTTTTTTTTTTCTTAGAAAGTAACTTACTTGCATTCGTTTTAGATTTTTGTTTAATTAATATATTTTAATTCAAATTATTCACAAAATGCTACCTATCATAATTTATTTTTGCACTATCACACAATTTATTTATACTGTTGTTTTGCATACCACCTCTTTTTTATTGCTATCTTTCCTACTACCATAAAATTCCGTGCAATATATATGGATGGTGTAGATATGAATGGACTAAAAAATATTATAAACGATACGAGTCGTATACATAAGTAACAGAGCAAGTATTTTTAAAATTAATGTTTACATTTAATCTTTTTATATGAAGAAAAATATAAATAACAGTCAAATATCACTGTAGAGATTAACACGAACAAGAAATCATAATCTAGAAACTCGGAATAACAAAATTTTAAAGCTAAACATGCATGGCGATTCATAAGAAGAAGAATAATATGACTTTCGATTCTATTTAATATCACAATTGTGCATAAGCAAGAAGAAAAACAATAACAAGCATTGCAAATATGAAAAAAAATTGAATTAAAACTTTTGACACTTTTGTAAATTTAAGTATCATTTCGAGGAGATGAAATAAATAAATAAAAAGAAAAAAGTTTGCCAGTTACTCCAAATATAAGATAATATGATGGAAAATATACTGAGTTTGAAAATATATCGTTGACATCACCATGTATATGATTCACCATACTACATGTACGAAGTAACATATATGGTAAAAACTGTAAAATTAGGTTTAATTGATTTTAGCACTAACTTACGGGGCCAATATGTACTAAATAAAACTTAAACCTGATTACTAGACTAGCTAATCCCGATCCAATGCGAGAAAGATGAACCAACACGATTTACACGATGGATCCTTCTCTTTTCTCTCCCTCTCGCTGTCTCTCTTCTTCGATTCTATGTCTTTACATAAAGTTTTTTTTTTCCTTCACTTTCTCTTCGATTTCACCAACAATTACCTAGAAAATGATAAATTCCCCTTCTGGATATGCCATGTCTCTTCGTTTCTTTATTGGGCATCGCTGCTTTCTCCATTTCTCCAAACAGTCTTGCTGATTCAACTACGAAAGCTGATTCAACTGCGCAAACTCCCAAATCAAGTCTGAATCTCACACTAGACGTTGATTTGTCTAACCCTAACCCGTGTAGGTGTAAATCTGTTCAATGCGATGGAGTAACTAGGTCACTAGGATTCAACTTAAACAGAAAGGAATTCTTGAGACTCTTCCTCCCGATCTTCAAAATCTCTCTGAACTGAGAAATATAGGGCTTAGAAAAGAGATGTGTATGTCTATATAGCTAAGTTCGGGTCCATATTTTCGAGTCTATATCTTTTATCGATTAGTTTTATAGCTAAGTAGAGCACTCTTATATCGTAGCATTCCAAGATAAAATTTTTGGATAAAAATGCCAATACATTTCAGATTCAAAGAGGAACTCTTAATCAACCTATGTCCAACTTTACACCAACGCAAATCAATTGAATTTTCAAATGGAAACAAGAAAGATTTTTTATTAAAGAGAAGAGTGACAAGCAGATAGTGTTGAGTCAAACAGATGAGAGAGAGAAAACAAACTTTGATTCTAGCATGGGCTTACAACTACGATGTTCAACTTCAATTTATTGATTTCTGAACCAATCTTTTTTTTGTTAAAAGATTTTCATTTTTATTTTTTATTTATTTTAAAATTACAAAAGAGAAGGGAAAAACAAAGATTAAAACCAAACAAAGCAAACTTAAAAGGCTAAGCACCATCGACGCCGTGGAAAGCAATTTACAGACCATGTCACCGCTGAAGACAAGACGAAGACACACCAAACTTAGACTGAGATAGTTGATTTCAAACCTGAGGGAACCGAACGGACACGAAATCCACCGGCCAACAACTACCAGACTGAGCCCCACTGTCGAACCTGGAAGACCATAACACTAAGAGGCAGACGAGGAACCGATTGAGCCTCATATCAAGACCAACACTCGCCATCTTCTAAACAAACGTTGGCCCGATTGAAGACATCCCAGACTGCACATACCGCCGCCGTCACAGTGGAAATCTTCGATGTTAAGTTGATCCACCGGTAAACTGAAGCGTCTTTGGAACGCTTAGCCCGAAAACCTAGAAAGATGGGCTGAGCAAGATTCGCTATGCACCGCTGAACCTAAACCTGCAAAAGAGAAAAGGAAGCAACCAATAATGGCGGCCATAGATGACCGTGACACTATTGCTGGGAAGTTGCTTCGCCAATCCGAGCTGCCACCGGCGTACTTGACCTAAGGAGACTCACCAAGGGCCAATGAATGCCGCACCCGTTCTGGCTTTGAGAACCAGAGGTCGGACCTCTCCGCAGATTCAGATTTCGAGAACCAAAGAAGGAGCAAGCAATTGGATCTGCGGTGTCTGAGTTATAGACGACTCCATACACCAAACCTGAAACAAAAGGCTACACACGCAAGACTGGTGACTCACTACCTAACACGCGAAAGGAAGATTTTCACCACCACACGCCTCCGGGGATTAAGAACGCCGAAGTCCTTCTTGGGTGAGATCGAGGGCTTCTACCTCGCCAAGACTCCAAGACAGAGAACAAAAACTGCTCTACTCCCACCCCAATCTGGCAATTGACCCGATGAACAGATCATTTCCGGAAGATACCCCACAGCTACACACACCATCGAGTCAAGAAGAAATCGGATCGAACAAAACAGATCTGCAAACAGTGATCCTCTTTCTCCAGAACCCTAAATGCCGACCCACCCTTCCAATCCGACCACGCTCACCTCGTCTCCACACCAGAAAACACTGAAGACCACTAGATCTAAGATGAGTAGCAACCAAATCTGTAGAAAAAGAGGCTTTGGCGACACCAGGGCTTAGACATCTCGGTGAGAGGGAGCAGATAGGAAGAGAGGCAAAGTAGAAGCAGAAAGGAGAAGGAGCTCCGACGCCGGCGACAAAGCCACCGACGGCGGAGCAAACAGGAAGCCGGCGAGTTTTGTCTTCAAGAAAACGAGAGAGAGAGAGAGTACCTTTGTGAACCAATCTTGAATCTTGAACTAAAGAAAAAAAGAGTTATAAGAAGATGAAATGTGTAAGGTAAAGTTTGGGTTTGCAGAATGAGAAGTCTGGCTTTAAAACATGTGAAATCTAGCAAGGTGGAAAAGATGAAGTCTGGCAGGCTTAAAAAATGTGAAGTCTGGCAAGCTAAAATGTGAAGTCTGGCTAGCATTTTTTGAAGCAAGTTTGAGCATAAATGAAGCCTCTGATTGCAACATAAAGTTCTCACTAAAACCCAAGTATAGATATTTTGTTCCATCATCTTCTTCAAGTTAGTTAAGCCACAACAAAAGAGAATTCTTAGTGGTTCTAGAGAGAGAGTGAGGGAGAGAAAGGAAAGAGAGAGCTTGGTGATAAAGTTCTTCTTGATTTTTTTTATCTTCTCTTCTCTTGTTGTTCTTCTTCTTTGTTCCTTAAAGCTTGTGTTAGGGTGTTAGCCAAGTGTAACAAAGTAACCATAAGAGGGTGGTTGTAATCTACGGTGAACACTACTTGTAATCACACCGATTTATAGTGGAAAGGATGAGAGACCTGATTTCTCTCCTCTGAGATATAGCTTTCCTCACACCGAGTGGTGAACTCAGGGCCAACAAAATCCTTGTGTGTTATACTTTATGCCTTGGTTGAATCATGTGTGGTTTGATAAATGATGATTAAAACAAATTCAAGGGTATATCGATCCCATAACAAGACTGGAATCACGAAATTCGAGAAAGAAAAAACTGGAAAGAAGATCACAAGAGTTTCTCATAATGGGCAGAGAAAAGTTAATTGATGAGGACAAGAATATGAGCGAAGGGAGGTGTTGATCGAAGAACTTCATTGATGATAATCCAAAAGTTTCCTTCAATTTTGAGAGAGTTCACGAATTACGGTCCTCCTTTTAAAGAAAATATGTAGTGAATTTGATTTGAATCGTGGCAGTTCATGTTTTCGGGTCAGGTTTAGATGTATATTTGATTCGGGTTAGAATTTTTGATAAATTCACTTTTGGCCCACAAACTATTCATTAAATCAATTAAACCTTATAGGTTTCACCATATAATATGTAATTTCGTACATGTAGCATGTTGATCATATACGTCATGATGTCAATGACATATTCCTAAACTTGGTATGTTTGTCACCATATTACCTCATACTTGATGTAGCTGACAATCTTTTTTCCTAAATACATGATCATATTAGTTTCCTAAGTTCAACTCGCTAAATGCACAATTTTAGTTTGCGTATATGCATGTCTTCTTAGGGTGGGCATTCAGTTCTTTGGTTCCGTTCAGTTCGGCTAATTCGGTTCTTAAATTTGGAACCATATTTGAGCCGAGAGTTTTTTTGGTTCGGGTTCGGTAACCACTTGGATATAAATTTTCGGGTATTTTGGATATATTTCGATTATTTCCGGGTATTTTGAACATTTTGGGGTACTTTTTTCCCTTTTGGTTATATACAAACACCCGAAATCTTGCAGTAGGTTCAATCCCTGTTTTTCAAATTCTCAAAAATTCGAGTATTTTTTAGTTTTTTCGGTTTCAGTTTGATTTCAGTTATCGGTTTTCCGGTTTCAGATAGTTTGCCCAACTCTATCCCTCTATAACCTACGACAAATTCTTCGCAAAATCATGGAAGTTGTGGAACATATATCATTAAAAAAAAATTTTCTTGCCTAACAAAACAACTTTTAAATTACAGATTTGAAATTCGCATAAGCATTTTGATTTTCAATTTATTTATAAATATTAAACGAAGGTATTGTTTTTGATAAATTAGAAAGTTAAAGACATGATGTAGATCTTCACGATACATCTCATCAAATGAACAACACTTCATCTACTTGAACCAAGGTCTTCAACTTCCAAGTACAATCAACTTTTAGCTGTTTACAAGGATAACTATTCCCACTCTATTCTCGTGAACCTGACTACATTCTACAAGATTAAACAGAGCACAAAAGCTAAAGGTCTATATATATATCGACAAGACATAACATGTTCATCATCATAATTCATCTTCAAGAATGATTATTTTACGCTCGCTTGGATTCTCAAGATTGTGGTCAAAACATGTATATATATAAGTTAGTGTGATGAAACCGAACAACCAAAGTCCAAACCATCAAAAACATGAAAGATTAATGAGAGAAGATAGGATTATATAAACCTGATAATAAGGATACAATATACATCTTTATTCCAATAACTATGAATTTGTAAAGCATTAAAAATTAGAGAGAGAACGAGTTGAGACAAATACTTTTTTATTTTATTTTATCTAGAGCTATTCATTAACCGTGTGAAATTAAACGACTTGACAAATACTTTTTTTTTTATATCTAGAGCTATTCATTAATCGTGTGAAATTAATGTTGACAAACACCAAAGCCCTATAAGCACCAAAACTCTGAATGAATCAAATACAACATTAGTAAACATTCATCTTCAAAGAGGCATATTACATAACCCAATATATAACTCATAAGAAATATATAACCTAGGTACACTGAGTCGGTTATGGGGACAAGAAACGAGATGGAAACAAAAACGGAAATGACAAACGACAAGATTGAATTTTAAAAACAGGTACAACATATATATACTATAATTTATATGAACAAATTGATTCAAACTATTCACATGTCAATTTTCAAACTACCTCTATATAGAACATTTCGAGTACGAGGAGGACTACATATTAAGAAGTGTTTGCGTTGAGACAGACATTCGGTTCTTTGGTTTGGTTTGTTTCATTTAATTCAGTTTTTGATCAATTTGATTTTTGAATTTTCGAATTTTTGGAACCGGGAGGTTTTTGATTCCGTTCGGAGTTGATCCCAATTGAAAAATTAATCATCTGAATATAAAATTTCGGATATTTTTGAGTATTTTTGGTTCTTTTCGGTTATATGAAATATTTCGTTTCTGTTCTTGTTCGGATATTTTCTAAATTTTGTCAATTTCAATTAGCTTAGTTTTAGTTTCTCGGTTCTGTTTTTCGATTATGGTTAGTTTGGCTTAGTTCGTACATGCTGCCAAAATATAGTTGTAAAAATATTTTTGATGATAAGCCCAATTCTTAGTTCAACTTCATGATGACTTCAGACATTTGAGGCATCTGGTTTTTGACTTTTAGATCATTAGATTCATTACCAATATGCTTTGGGCCTTTGATATATAAAGCCCAAATCAAACCGAACCAAAAGGGAGCTGCTGTTTTATTCAGATACGCAACTGAAATCTGAAGCTAACTCAGTCTCGCCGTACACGTGGCACACTCACAAAGCATCATCTTCTATAAATACCCTCTTCTTCCTCCTCGCGTCTGAAGAAATTACACATAACCCTAATTTTGCCGAAACGGAGGTGTTTTGTGCTGTAACCCTAGATCTACAGATCTCTCGAGCTCCCGATCTCTCCCGATTCCCACAGGTTATAATTCATTCTTTTCTTCTCTTACGATTTTTTTTCGATTCTTCGGTCTATATTGGGTTTTGATTGATTTTGATGGAATGATTTTCAGGGAGATTTGAAAGATGGTGTCTGACGCTAGCAAAAAGAAAGCTGCTCAGAAGAAGGCTGCCGCCGCCGCTAAACGAGGCGGAAAAGCTGCAGCCGCCGCTAAATCGGCCGGTTCTTCATCTAATGGAGCTGCTAACTTGTCGAGTGGTGTTGAAGCCCTTCACATATCTGATCGGACTTGTACCGGAATCTTATGCTCACATCCACAATCTCGGGATATTCGTGTAAGTCCTCTTTTTTTGGAGATTCCTTGTGATTAGCGTTAAAGTTTTCTCCTTGATTTGGTGATAATCTGTGAGTATTATTCGGCTACTTGTATCCGTGATTCTATTGCATTAACTTTGATCGATTGCTTAATACTATATCTAAGTTTCTCGATTTAAGAGATATTGAATCGATGGATTTTATGATCTGTTTACAGATTGAATCTCTGTCTGTGACGTTTCATGGTCATGACCTTATTGTTGACTCGATGTTGGAGCTTAACTATGGAAGACGTTATGGTCTGCTTGGGTTAAATGGTTGTGGAAAGTCTACTCTTTTAACCGCGATTGGACTCAGAGAGTTGCCGATACCTGATCACATGGATATCTATCATCTCTCCCACGAGATTGAAGCTACCGACATGACTTCCCTTGAGGCTGTCATGAGCTGTGATGAGGAGAGGTTGAAGCTTGAGAAGGAGATTGAATCTCTGATTGAGCAGGTTTGTATAGACAACAGCAAGACTGGATTCTATTTTGTTCTTTTGAGTGTGATGCTGATCAGGTTTGTTAATTTTAGGATGATGGAGGCGGAGAGCGCCTTGATGCTATCTATGAGCGGCTTGAAGCCATGGATGCTGCAACTGCCGAGAAGCGTGCTGCTGAAATTCTGTTTGGACTTGGTTTCGACAAGCAAATGCAGGCTAAGAAAACTAAAGATTTTTCTGGTGGGTGGAGAATGCGAATTGCCTTAGCTAGAGCTCTCTTTATAATGCCAACAATCCTTTTGCTTGATGAGCCGACCAATCATTTAGGTTGGTGATCTCTCTTCCTTTGTTCTTGCATAGGATGGTTTACCATTTTCGGTAGTATTGTGATTTCAAATGTTGTTTTTTATGTTCTCTCCCGTAACAGATTTGGAAGCTTGTGTCTGGTTGGAGGAGAGTCTGAAGAAATTTGAGCGAATTCTTGTTGTGGTATCCCACTCACAGGATTTCTTGAATGGAGTCTGCACAAACATCATCCACATGCAGAGCAAGCAGCTGAAATACTACACTGGTAACTTTGATCAGTATTGCCAGACTCGCTCTGAACTAGAAGAGAACCAGATGAAACAATACAGATGGGAGCAGGAGCAGATTTCTCACATGAAGGAGTACATTGCTCGGTTTGGTCACGGTTCAGCCAAACTAGCTCGTCAAGCACAGAGTAAGGAGAAGACATTGGCAAAGATGGAGAGAGGAGGGCTCACCGAAAAGGTTGCCAGGGATAGTGTTCTGGTGTTCCGTTTTGTTGATGTTGGTAAGCTTCCACCGCCGGTCCTTCAGTTTGTGGAAGTCTCATTTGGGTACACACCAGACTATCTCATATACAAAAACCTCGACTTTGGTGTGGACTTGGACTCGAGGGTCGCCCTTGTTGGACCCAACGGAGCTGGAAAGAGTACCCTTTTGAAGCTTATGACTGGTGAATTGACCCCAACTGAAGGAATGGTGCGACGTCACAACCATTTGAAGATTGCTCAGTACCATCAGCATCTGGCTGAGAAGCTCGACCTGGAAATATCTGCACTTATCTACATGATGAATGAGTTCCCAGGTAACGAGGAGGAGAAAATGAGAGCTGCCATTGGTAGGTTTGGTCTAACGGGTAAGGCTCAAGTGATGCCAATGAAGAATCTATCTGACGGACAGAGGAGCAGAGTGATATTCGCATGGCTGGCTTATAAGCAGCCTAACATGCTTCTACTGGATGAGCCAACTAACCATTTGGACATTGAGACAATCGACTCCCTCGCTGAGGCGCTGAACGAGTGGGATGGTGGTTTGGTTCTGGTGAGTCACGACTTCAGGCTGATTAACCAGGTGGCTCATGAGATATGGGTGTGTGAGAAGCAATGCATAACTAAATGGAATGGTGACATTATGGACTTCAAGAAGCACCTCAAGGCTAAGGCCGGACTCGATGACTGAAGATAAAAGAGTGAGACTCGTCTTCTCCCTCTTGAAAGGAAAAGACTTGATTTGAGTCATGTCGAGGAGAGAGGGAAAGATATTGTCTGATGGTTTTGGGAATTGTTTTAACGACTTCTTAAGCCATTACACCTGAGAGAGAGAGACAGAGCATACTCATGTGATGATCTCTGCACTTCTATTACTGCACACAGAGGTCAGAGATTCTTCTATATTAGTATTATTATGGTCGTTTCTTTTTGTTGTTGAATGTTTTTTTGGAAGTTGAGAGAAGAGAGACACATGGGAAAAAAGTAATATTTTTGGTGGTTTTGTAGGATTTATATTTTTTATTTTATAAAAAGACTTGAGATATTGACGATTATGGTATCATTTTCTAATATTTTCTTTTAATTGAGATATTTTCGTGAATTATGTTTCGAATATTCGTTGGAGAAGTACATCCGAATATTCTACTTTATGTCTGATTCAAAATGAAGGAATCTTATATCAATTAAAGAGCTGCACATAAAACTTAACGCAGGTTTTGAGTAATTCTTGTTATATTCTCATCATTGGATTTGATACTTTACAAGATAAGAGTCAAATATTTTTTTCTCTCTTTGTCCTCAAGCGAGTGAACAAGGTTTAGATTTTATGAGTGAATGAACAATAGATAACCCAAAGGCTAAACATTGTTCACATGTTGGATGAATTAGTGAGCAGTTGTTCAATTGGAAGATTCAGTCTTTCCGACCGACAGTATATGAGAGATGAGCTTTAGCTGTGAAATTGTTAAAGCGTTAGCATGTGAGAATGTAGTAAATTTGAAAGGTAACTGTTAGGCCGGATATTTTATCCGAACTTAATCTGATCCGACAATTCCCAATTCGTTCCTAATCCGAACAATTATGCAAAAATACTTGATTGGGTTCTCATCAAGCGTTTTGGGTATCGGGTTCTACTTGAATCCGACCCAAACTCAAAATCGGTATTTAAAAAACCAGAAAACTATAAACTGAATTCAGAACATTCGGAGATCAGGAATCACACAACAACCAAAAAATACGAAACAAATCCAAAATACCGAAAAATGTATCGGGTGTATTCGGATTTCAACGGATTATTTAAATCAGACCTGAACTTTTAAAAAACCCGAACGGATTCTATAGGTGGAGGCCTAAACCCAAACAGCTCATGTAGCAATTAGCAGCCACGATTCGTGGATTTCCTCGTTCTTAGATTTTACTTGAAAGAAAACTTAAATTAGCATTAGGTTTTTAAGTTCATTTAGTGTTTCTCATACTCTGCTTAGATTCTTTTGATAAGATTTGTTTATGTGATATGAAGATTCCTCGACTCTTTAAATTGCTTTTTTCTTATTCTTTGTTCATAAACTTCCCTTCATGTGCAATTATGGCATTTCAAGCATCTTAAAGGAGGAGGAGGACCCTTTTTTCTTGTTTCCGCTGGACATATAAATCTAATCGAAAAAGCATTGGTATATGGCCTAAGCCGCTTTACAGGTCTTTGTTAACCTCCAAAGAATGGAAATCAAAGTTTGAATCTTGATCATTCTGCCAAGAACAGGACATTTATGTGTTGCTCCCAGAATCACGATCAAACACACGGAAACGATCGAATCACGACGTCAAACAGATCGAACAAGAATCGAAGAAGGAGAAGAAGAAAACAGAACTGTAACAGAGGATAACCCAGATATTTTGTTTACCCGAATTTCACCGATTTGGCTACGTCTCCGGGGCTTGGCTCAGGCGATTTCACTATGATCAAAATACACAATCACAGTACAATCTCTCACCTCTCTTTCTCGCTAAGGCTCAACGCCATTAACGGACTCANTACAGACCGGTAGAACCATTAGAAACAACCCAACCCAAGATTAAACCAATCCTAGATTGTTAACCAGCTTCTAATTGACTATCTTGTCTGGTTCTATGCACTTGAGAATTTGATTTCTCATCACCAAGACTCCAACAAACTCCACCTTGATGACAATCAAACTTCTCTGCAGTACTTCAGTGCCAACTTGTGTCAGAGTCAGGCAGCACCAATTTCCTTAGTGCTCAACTATTCCAAGAAAGCTAAGAGCCTCTTGGAACTTCTTCACAAGTACAACTTTGGTCAAGACATCCGCAGGATTCTTTGAAGTAGCAATCTTCA
>OVAN01014247.1:0-12185 GCA_900406275.1 Anastatica hierochuntica | reverse complement strand
AGAAACATGCTATAAATAGTAGCTGCCCTAAAAGGAAACTTCCTAAAAAGGGAAACTTTCCAAAAACGGAAACTTTCTAAAAATGGAAACCTACCATTTCAGGAAAGTCCCAAGAATGGAAAGTTCCAAGAGTCAGGAGCTTACCGAGGTGGAAGACTCCTGAGCTGCATCTTCCGGGTTCCGGTCTCCCTCTCCCGCATCGGTTCCCGATGACCCTGCCTGTCGGACACTCCCTCTCCATGTGTCCGGTTTCACCGCACTTGAAGCAAGCGCCTGCTTCATGGCTCTGAGCGGCTCATCTGCTTCTACCGGTTCATCTCTGAACCGCGTCCGGGAACCTTCCGCTTTGGCTTCCCAACATTGATGCATGGTAGATCCGCATAATACTGCAACTCCATCCTCTGGTCTAGCTATTCCGGTCTGCTGCTCTGGTCCGGTTAACTCCCCGGTTTGGTTCACCCCTCCGGTTCGATCTCCTGATCCGGTTTCCTTCCCGGTTTGGATTTCTATCTCGGTTTTCTCAGAACCGATATCCGGTTCGGTTTCCCATTTGGTTTGGTTATCTCCATCGGTTTTCTCCGGTTCGGTTTCGGGTGTGGGCCCCATGTTTGCTTCTCCTCCACGCCATCCGAAACCCTAGGGTTTCCACCTAGCTTGCTCCGCAAGCTTCCGCCACCACCTAGGGTTTTCCCAAAACCCGAGCCTCCGTGAGCCCCTCCGACCCCGTTCGAACCACCACCGACTCTCGACGCCACCTCCCGGGTCGCCACCTCGCTTTCGGAGTCGCCGATCACCGCCGCAACACCACCACGAGCCGCGATCACGCCGCTCTTCGCCTCACACCTCTCGGATCGCGGCTGCTCCTCCGCGATCGCCACGGTTTCGGCTCCCTCCATCGTCGCATCATCCCCTCCAACTACTACGATGCCCTCCCCCGCCTCCGTAGCCTTTTCCGACGTCAAAACCACCACCCGACTCTTCTCCTTCTCAGATCCGATCCCCGCGACCACCACTTCGCCGGTTTGGCTCCACCGGCTTCTCTCTCTCTTCACGACGGTCGACCCTCCCACGGTGCGCTCTCCTCCGCGGCGGTTCGCTCCTCCTCCACTCTCTTCTCCCTCTCGACTCATCGTCTTCTTCTTCTTTCTTCTTTTCTTTTTTTTTGTTTTTGGTTACGTGAGAGAGAGAGAGGCATGTCGAGTGTTTTAGGCTAGGGTTTATGTTGGGGTTCGGGTCGGGTTAGCGGGTCTAGGGCCGGGTTTGGGTTAGTGGGTCGGTTTAGGTTCGGGCTAAGGTTGGGCCGGGTATTACATTTACATTGGAGATGCCCTTAGACCATCTCCAACCACACTCCATTTCTTATTCCATAATAGAGTAAAATGTAATTTGGAGTAAAAAATACTCCAGCTTCACTCTATTTTCCACTTCGTAATAGAGTAAAAGGTGGCTTTACTCCATAAATGGAGTAATACATTTTCTTGTTTGTTACTTCATTTTTCATTCCAAAATGGAATAAAATTCTATTTTTTATTCTAAAATGGAGTAAAATGGAGTAGGATTGGAGTAAAGTTCAACTCTATTATGGAATTATTCTATTTTTGAAGAAAAAATAAAATTTTACATTGGAGATGTTGTTAATGTAATGTAATTATGTAGAGTATTGGAAAAGAAAGGGAACAATATTTTGAAAGACAAGCAAGAATGTGCCTTGTTATTTATGCGCATGGTTGTGTTTTAAGCGGTAAATCAATGATTTAATGCATGCTAAACCCATCCCACTGATTAAGGTTTGACTCACTTAAGACGTAAAAAGATGTCATACGTAAATGGTTGACCAAAAACAAAAATTTACGCTACTTCACATCTCTCTAATTCTGATATGTTCAATGATTTTACTTCCACTTTTTTGAACTCTGTATATAATTTAAATTAATTTTATAAAATATACGAATCCATGTAATTTACTGGCTATATATATATATATGTGTGTATTCTCTGTTTTCTCCCTTTTTTCAACTATGTTTTTAGGTCATATATAGAATAGTGTGTATATGTATATAAACTCATTTCGTGCTAAACAGTACTAGTTGCAAATATCCATTTCTTGGCGATTAGGTAATTAAAGATAATTTCAAATTTTATAGCAAGCTTTTCAAGAGCAGATGTGCATTGTAACGGACTAATTAAGAGTTCTTAAAATATATGTGTAGAAGACCATGAGATGTTTTTGTAACACATTCACACCATTTTCCCATATGCTCTTGCGTCTCTCTCTGAACATGCATGTTCACTATGTATGACGATTCACTCTGTATGACGGTCTGGTGTGCTATTTCGATAAATTTTAAAGAGTTGATTTATTGTCCATGCAAATCATCACGCGATTTTTTTTGTATTTTGTTCTTGCTTGCACGATTCCGGAAATTATTTCGCGAAAGGTCACCCTTCTTATAATACTCCAGCAGAAACACGCTTTAACTGTGGAGTTCTCTCAAAACCAATGACCGAAAAAGTAAGTATATTTT
This sequence comes from Anastatica hierochuntica, assembly GCA_900406275.1. Lineage (NCBI taxonomy): Eukaryota > Viridiplantae > Streptophyta > Magnoliopsida > Brassicales > Brassicaceae > Anastatica > Anastatica hierochuntica. The sequence goes on along the minus strand of OVAN01014247.1, from coordinate 9,660 downwards.
TGTTATATAGTTACCCAAATTAATTTTTTAAACTCTCCGCACATATGCATCGCTATGACTCCATAAATTGGAGTCTCACAGTTTTTTCGAGAATAATATAATTTTAAATAAAATAAATTCTATATATAGACTCATTATTTTATGCATGCTTGGTATAACAAAATGGTCCTTACTTGTTCTTTTGTTAATTAAAATGGTCCAAAGTTACAGTTAAATAGAGTCTATCTAGACTCATGACTAAACTGGAAGAAAAATACAAGTTATGCAAAGTGTATATATCAAGCTCCTAGTAAAATGCATGTTATGTTGCATAGTGTAGCAATGGTCCCTTTGGTTAGACGAGGAATATTGTGGATCTTGGATGGATCAACATCAGCAAAATATTGTATAAAAACACTATATCGATAATGGCAAAGAATATGAATATTACATTGTAGACAAAAGATTTTGGGTCCCATAAAAGCGTCATCTTCCTCTGACCTTTTCTTCAAATTTTCACCGTCTGCCATTTCCGAGTTATAAAATACAATGCTCTTTGGAATTTTTCTGTCAGGTCTAAATTTGCCTTCAATTTGTCTCATCATAGTTACATGACCACACATGATATATGCATATACGCATGTTAACGACAGCTGATGACATCGTATATAGTATAATTGTAACGTGGAAGTATTCAAGTTAGTTTCATGGACCTTTTAACTGGGTACTAAAAAAATGAAATTAAAACCACTATCTGGAATAAATGGGTACTTAGACCATGATTAATGCTAAGGGAGAGAGGGGTTCTAAAAAAAAAAATTTAATGTAAATGGTTCTTAAAAGAAAAACCATTTCTAAAATCTCTTATTTAAAAGATGGATCTTAACTTTTAAGAACCATTTTGATTAAAATATTAAATTATTTTTTTAGAACTCTTCTCTCCCTTTGCATTGATCATGCTCTTAGTGACTAACTTGGTTCAACCGGTATAAACGTTCCGGATAGACATAAAAGATATATTGTATTTTTCAGCTTTGAGTTTTAGTGATTTAGATTAGATTTTACGCGTTTGGTTTAGTTTCAATTTTAGGTTTCTTAAAGTTTGGATGCAACCTTTTAGAGTGTAAATTTATGTGTATTGTTATTAATCATACATTTTATTGGTTAAAAATATAGGTTGGTTTATGTTTTTATAGGACAATTTAAGTAGGATAGAACCGTTTTGGTGCTATACATTATAACCTCTATAAATTAACACTCGATAAATTAATACCTCGATAAATAAATAATTTTTTCCGATTTCAAATTGAATTTTTGAGCAAAATAATCTCTCGATAAATTAATAATTCTTTAAATTAATAAAATATCTCCGTCCCAACAGTATTAATTTATAGAGGCTGAACTGTACATAGATCATAAAAGCTAAATAGATGGCTGAGCAAAAGACTATTTGGAGTTGGACATTGCGTTCATATGAACATTCTCATTTTAAATATCGAAGAAGAGTTAGGGGGTGTATTCAAACAGGAATTTGAAGTGATTTGTATTAAAATCTGAAATCTCATGTTATTGAAACAAGAATTTTAAAAAGTCTTATACAATTCAATGTTATTGAAATGCTGACTTTAAAATGTATCTTCAAATCCACTGTTTTTTTTATCATCATAGTCTAGTGGTCATTGTAGTTCTTCTCTATAGGAGGCAACCTAGGTTCGAACCTAGGTGGTGAGACTTGGCAGCAGAGGTGTTAAACCAGTTGGTCCACTTGCGCCGCTCTCTTCAAATCCACTGTTATTGAAAATATTTTAACTAATGGATTTTAAATGATTTAAGGTGTTTTAGTGGAATTTTCTTGTGAAAAATACAAAGACTTAAATCACTTCAAATCACATGGTTTTGGAATTGCAGAAAATTTCTATAAAAAAACACAATTACTTCCTTATTTCATCAAAATCTTCTAAAAACTCATTAAAAATCAAATCTCATCAAATACTCAATCCAATACATCCCCTTAGAGTTATACTCTTTTAAAAAAACTACTTCACGGAATACTGATTTATATATGTCTTGTTTTAACATATACATGCATCATATGCGACTCACTATTCTATATTTCTCGTGGAAAACCATGGTAAACCTGATTTGGAAAACATCACTTTTGTTGCATGATACTATCAATACCTTATCAAAAATGTGATATATTGTTTCTAATCGTAATAGTGTAACAAAAAAACAATAGAAAAACTGTTAATGCATGGCGTGGGTTGTACTTGTTCAACTAGTGCATTTTTTCATATGACGCATCACGTCAATGTTTTGATTTTTTTTTTCTGCAGAATGAATGATAGATAAAGGTATGCAATATAAATGTCTCAAAGTGCATAAAGATTTCCAAAAATAGTATCAAGTTTGCAAGAATCTCTAGATTGTCATCTTATGCACAATGAAAATATTGAAATATTTAAGTTTTAAAATTAAAGGCAAAAGCGTCTGTAGTCCAACGGTTAGGATAATTGCCTTCCAAGCAATAGACCCGGGTTCGACTCCCGGCAGACGCATTTTATTTTTGCATTTCGAACTACTTGGGCTTAGTCTCGGCCCATACTCTTACGAGGCCCAACAATTTGTTTTCTCTCTGTCTGAATAATTAATTTTCGATTTCCCCTAAAACCAAAGCTTTCTCTTAACATTTTATTTCTTCTGTCCTTCCGACGACGAATCGATCTCAATAGTGTTTTCTAGATTCTTCTGGGCGAAGGAAAGAAACAAAGGGCGATAATGGGAACTGGGCGAGAAGTCAGCGTATCGCTAGATGGAGTCAGAGACAAAAACATGATGCAGCTTAAGAAACTCAACACGGTTCTGTTCCCTGTTCGTTACAACGACAAGTACTACACTGATGCAATCGCTTCCGGCGAATTCACTAAGCTTGGTTCGCCTTCTTACACTTGTGTTTTTTCTTATTTTTTCTGGGCTGTGGAGCATTACTGAATAAAGTTAGTCGCTTTAGGGTTTATGCATTGTTCTTTAATTTGGGGGCTCTTTGATCATTGTCTATTGTTTGGTAGAATTGATTCATGTGTTGAGATTTGTGTTCTTGCTTCAATGAAAACGTAGAATGATGTTTTATGTTTCTTGTTTTGTTAAGTGAAGTATTACCGTGGGTGTTTTTTTGCAGAATATAATGATATCTTTAATCTAAGTGAAAGTTTTTTTGCTTTGTATAAGCATCTTAGCTTCGAATCGCTCCTTCATTTACAACAATTTCTTTGAGTCTCTTGTTTTTTTTTTTTTTGTGGAATGACTACAAACTTTTGTACCTACTAGTCTTTAGTTATATGAATACTGAAATGTACTAACCATTTCGTTGTATCATATCCTATAAATCATGTAACTGTGAAACTTTAATGACGGTTTAATGTTAAACAATTATAGATCCGGCAGTATCTAGTTAGTATCTGTTATTTTGGTAGTGTGGTTCGTTGGGTTACATTGTTTTCTCCAACTTATGAGACATGAAAGTTTTTTTATATTCTGATGTATGGATTTTCTTCCTCCCAGCTTATTACAGTGACATATGCGTTGGAGCTATTGCTTGTCGGCTGGAGAAGAAAGAAGGCGGAGCAATGCGAGTGTATATAATGACACTTGGTGTTCTAGCACCATACCGCGGGATTGGCATTGGTGAGTTGTAATTCTGCTATTCCAAACTTGATCCTTTACAACGTCAAAACAGGAATAATTTAGAAAACTCTAGCAAGCTGTGTGATATCGTAGCTCTCCATTTTGAATCTCTAGGATAGATTCCTGCCGCCAAAATATAGTCCACAGTTTTTGTCCATGTCTTAGATTAATGAAAGGTTTACCGAAATATTAAGATTTAAGATAATCTAAATCCTGTTTATTTTTAGAGGTATTGCCTTCTTTTCTATTGCAGGTTCAAAGCTACTGAATCATGTTCTTGATATGTGCTCCAAGCAAAACATGTGTGAGATATATTTGCATGTTCAGACAAACAATGAAGACGCAATCAAGTTCTACAAGAAGTTTGGGTTTGAGATCACGGATACCATACAAAACTATTACATCAACATCGAGCCAAGAGACTGCTATGTTGTCACCAAGTCCTTTGCTCAACCTGAAGCCAACAAATGATGACAACACGCAACTTGGGAAAGCCATTCTTCCCCAGTTTGTTTGCTCAATTCAGGATCTACTATTTATGTTATAACGCGCCGGTTTGAGAGTTTTGCTTGTTTTGATGACCTTAAAAGTATCTTATTGATCCCAAAGCTATAGATTCTGGTTATATTCTTTTCATGTAGACCTATGTGGTTTTGGATCTTTTGGTTGGGAAAGTTTTCAACTTTGCATATCATTATTTACTACTTAGTATCATTTCGCCATTTGCAGGTTTGATCAAATGAGATGATACTAAACATATACTAAAGTTTCGTATGTACAATGTTGTTCTATCAATTTGAGAATGTAATGAGGTATCAAGATTCATATGTTTTGAGGAAGATGAGTGAGGCGTTTTTGGCTTGCGTGCCATTTTATTCTGAGCGAAGACAGGGAGCTGTTCGTAACTAGATTCTGAAAACGGCACGATTGTCTACGAGTTTCTGATTCATCGGATTGATTCGTCTCTGCAATTCAAGGTCCTTTCTCTTTCTCCCTCCATTGGTTCATCGATGCGGCGTTCTCGTTTCGCTGTGCAAGTTTTCGCCGACGCTTCCACTACTGCTGCTTCCGTCATCGCCATGACTAGTCGCGGTCCGGTAAGTTTTCCCCGGCTGTTCTCTTCTTTTCGTGTATCACTCTTTAAGCGTTTTTGCCTTGAATGGTTTTGTCTCTTACGGAGCAGTACAGAGGTGGGCGAGGCCGAGGCCGAGGCGGGAGAAGTTACTCCGATCGTCCGCACAACGTCACGGGAAGAGATCAGTTGGTGACTGGAGACTCGCATTTGCAGTCAGTCCATGACGCCAATCTCGGATTCCGGCATGGACATAGAGGCTCTTCCTCGAATCTCGATCCTCGCCGTTTCGACAACGGTGAACTACATCGACAACCTCAGCCTCCGCTAGTTCAGCAGCAGCGACCTTTTAATCAACCACGGCCTCCGCCGTCTCGAGGTCAGTGGCAACAATCCCATCAACCTAATCGTTCGCCTTCAGTTCAAAACTATGCAGCTTGCCCTCCCCCTCCGTTCTATCAAAACCAGATGTCTCGGCCGTCTCCGCAGGGAAGCTTCCGTCAACGGCCACGGTCAAAACCCTCAGATTATCGAGAATGGGAGTATGCCAAAACGCCCTCGCCTCCTGGGTCCGGTAACTTTTGCTTAAAATTGACTATCTCATTGAGCTTCATGTCACTTTCTAAATATGTTTGATGTGTTTTCTTCTTTTTTTCCGCAGAAAAGTTTGTTGTTTTATCGTATAACATCTTGGCGGATTACCTTGCAAATGATCACTGGAGAAATCTTTACTTTCACATACCGAGGAATATGTTGAGTTGGGGATGGAGAAAGAGCAAATTAGTGTTCGAGCTTGGCCTGTGGTCTGCAGATATAATGTGCCTCCAGGTTATACATTCTGCTGCATCTTTTGCAGTTGTTTATGTAGGAGGGACTAAGGAGACCAAGCTTTCTTGCTTTCTTCATTTTCATTGTGTAGTACTTTGTATATGTCAGGAAGTTGATAGATTTCAGGACTTAGAGGAGGAGTTGAAGCTCCGTGGATATACTGGGATTTGGAAGGTCAGTATATGTTCTAAATTTTGTTGAAACCCTTTTAGGGTTAATCTACCTTTCTTAAGAATTGGCATCATCCAAATCGATTTATTTGTTAGTTTATATTAAAGATGACTGTCTGAGTTTGTATTCTCCACCTACTCTCTTGGAATAATGATTAAAAATGGCCGGTGGGATTAATTCTATTGTATAAAACTGTAGATGCGGACGGGTAACGCTGTTGACGGCTGTGCAATATTTTGGCGATCAAATAGGTTTGATTCCCTTGTTCTTCCTTGTGTGGTTAAGTCTGGAATGTGGAATCTTGTTTGGATTCTCATTGTTCTCGTATTAGATTCAAGTTGGTTCACGAGGAAAGCATCCAGTTCAATCAACTTGGTCTCCGGGATAATGTTGCTCAGATATGTGTGCTTGAGGTAATATAAATACCTTTATGTTGATAGTGACTTGCATTACCTTTGCTTCTTAACCCTAAATTAAACTTGCTCTGTAGACCCTATTGAATTCACATACAAAAGAAAATGAGGTCTCTCCATCTGAAAGGTAACATAATGATATCTATAATTGTTACAATCATGTTATTTTATGGCTGAATAACTGCAAATTCATGAGGGAAATATAGCTGATTTCTTCAGTCTTCAGTGTTTTCTGATATGAAATATACTTTATGGCCGCGTTGAAGTGAGTCGCCATGTACTTTTTGCAGCTGTTCCAGCCGAGTTGTCATTTGTAATATTCATGTACTTTTTAATCCTAAAAGAGGAGACTTCAAACTTGGTCAGGTACATATTCTAGTTTGCAGAAAATCTATTGCCAAACAGCAATTTGATATTCTGATTTAGCTCTGGCTATAAGCTATGACCTTGTAAAGTGTACTAGTTGTCTGAGATAATTCATGAAACATTGCACTCTTACTGAAGGGATATCTATTGTCAATCGTTATCTATGAGTTTATCTTTGCTGCTAGGTTAGAACACTTTTAGAGAGAGCTCATGCTGTTTCGAAACTCTGGGATGATGCGCCTGTTGTTCTATGTGGAGATTTCAATTGTACACCAAAGGTAGGACATTCTTACCTTAACCAGTTGATATACCAAAAATCACTTGCTTTTTGGCGTGGATAATTATATTCTTTTACCTTGTTGCAGAGTCATCTGTACAACTTTATTTTGGAGCGGAAGGTAAAAGCAGTTCCTTTACCTAGCAACATTATCCATATGGTTCACATTGTATTTTATGCTGCTCTCTGCAGTTGGACTTGTCTGATGTGGCCAGAGACAAAGTTTCGGGGCAAGATTCTGCTGTAATTCGTCCACCAAGGCCAGAAAATTATATGACGAGGTAGAGCATGAACTCACCAAGTTTTGTAACTTAACGCCTTTGGGTTTACCCTAACTTAGCACTCTATTCAATTTTCTAGGTTTCAGTCCGCAAATAAATCTCCACAAGGTCAAGTTCAACCACAAGTTTCGATCGCAAATGCTCATATGGAAACTAACTCCCACATACATGTTGGGAAGGCCCCCTCCAGAAACACATCTGAGCTTCCATGTGGTGATACAGTTCCTGCTGGTCACGAAGCAACCCCGAGCTCTGAACAAGTAGTACTAGACGAGTATCCGGCCTCAGATTTTAAACTAGGAAGAGAAGACATAAAACCTGATGACTCAGGGGATCTTTCGATAGCTGAAGATTTTTCTTCAGTAGCCATATCAGATCCAGAACCTCCACATGCTTCCAGTGCAACAGAGGATTCGGGAGAAAAACTTTCAGCAAGTTCTGTTTTACCAGCGACGGAGCATCATTCTCCTGAGAAAATTGTGTCCAATGCTCAAAATATTTCATATAGTCTATCTGACAAGGTTGACACTTTGGCAGAGATGACACTGGATGAGTTAACATTGGATGAACCAGTTGTATTTGCGGAAGATGAAGAAGGTATAGGTGAAGACGAGGAATCTTTTTTGGCTGAGTTACAGAACAACAACGGTCAAAAGGAGGAACTTGTGAATGAACTTTCATGTCAATCGGGTCCTGAAGGTTTTAATGGTGGGAAAATCACATATAATCCGTCGTCGTGGACCCCAATGGAGATAGCAACTGCAACAGGCGACCCAGAAAGAAGTATGGTTGAACACGCTTTGGAGCTTAAAAGCACTTATTCCGAAATTGAGGTATTCCGTAATATATCATCTCTGTACTTGTAGCCTTGCACTTCTGTTTGTGGAGAAACTTAGGATTCTTAAGAAGCAGGTGCTAAATTGTTATCTGTCAGGGTAAAGCGAACACAAGAGATGAAAACGGAGAACCTGTAGTGACGAGTTATCACAGATGTTTCATGGGGACAGTTGACTACATATGGTAAAATAGCATTCTAACCAGAAAACTAAGAACACAAAGATGGTTGTAGATCTTTTGGGTATTTTTAACATATTTTCCGGTTGGGATTAGGCGGTCGGAAGGTCTACAAACAGTGCGTGTGCTTGCTCCAATACCGAAACAAGCAATGCAGTGGACACCAGGCTTCCCAACTCCTGTAAAATCCCACCCTCCTATGATTCTTTGAAAATTTGATTATTTAGCCTCACTTGTTTAGCTACTATATATTTGATTTGATTATGAAACTTTGTTAAGTAATTATTTTTGTTATACTTTTTTCTTTGTGGGTTGTTACAGAAATGGGGCAGCGATCACATTGCACTGGTTTCAGAGTTGGCCTTTTGCAGCAAGAGTCAGCCTAAAAGCTGATATGAAACAAATGCTGGCTACTTCATTAGAAAATTATTATTAAGAATGTGTTATTAAGAGAAGAAAAAGAGATTTGCGATTGTGATCTTTGTTGTCGGTGTCTTCTTTCTTTAGCATAAACATGAACGAGCAATTGCATGTCGGAAGATTGGGTTAGTTCGGTCTATTGTTTTATAGTAGATACCAAAAACCAAAATGATTTTAATTAAATGATATTATAAAAAAAGTTTAAAAAATGATATTATAAACAAGTATGTTCTTATCTTCGGTTCTATTTGGGAAGACTGTCCCGGAGGCTGTTCGGCGAGAGGTGAAGACTATTCTAGGTATAGAGGCGGAAGGGGGGTTGGGAACCTACTTAGGTATCCCGAAAGATTTGAGTGGTTCTAGATGTATGGTCTTTGCCTTCACTAGGGACCGCTTACAGAGTCGGGTGAATATGTGGTCTTCAAAGTGGCTTTCGAGGGGTGGCAGGGAGGTTCTCATTAAAGCGGTTGCCCTGGCTTTGCCAACTTATGTGATGTCAAGTTTCCTCTTGCCTCTCGAGACGTGTGACCAGATTACGGGTGCGATAGCGAAATATTGGTGGAGTTCTGACCCTCTTCGACGGGAATTCATTGGGCGACTTGGGACAAGCTGTGTGCTTCTAAGGCGGCGGGGGGCTTGGGGTTTCGGACTCTCCATGAGTTTAATTTGGCTCTTTTGGCCAAACAGCTGTGGCGTCTCATTAGATTCCCGCATTCTCTTCTCGCGAGGGTCCTTAGGGGGAGATATTTTAAGTATACTTCTCCGCTACATGCCGCGGAGGCGGCTAGTCCCTCTTATGGATGGCGGAGCATTCTGGCGTCAAAGGCCTTGCTACTTCATGGTTTGCGTAAGAAAATTTGTTCTGGTCTTACTACCAGTGTGTGGGAGGATCCGTGGATCCCGACGAGCCCGGCGAGGCCGGCAAGAGCACGCGTTCCAGTGGTTCATCCTTTGATGGTTGTCAGTGATCTAATAGATAGGGGAACCCTGCAATGGGATCTCCGGAAGCTTGAGCAGTTTGTCGAGGAAGGCGATATCCCTATCATTAAGAGTCTACCTATTGCCCGGGCGTTCCATAGGGATGAGTTTTGCTGGCAGTTCACCAAATCGGGACAATATTCGGTGCGGTCTGGATACAAGGTAGCGCGTGACATT
>OVAN01014246.1:0-12186 GCA_900406275.1 Anastatica hierochuntica | reverse complement strand
TGATCAATTCTGGACTTAAGTGTTCGGATTTCCGAACGCGGGTGTTACACTAACCCCTCCCATGGCTGACCTGAGAGATTGTTTCACCCAACTTGAAATCTTTGACTTAAGATTCCAAGGTGCCTTTTTCACCTGGACAAACAAAAACCCTTTAGAACCAGTGGCTAAGAAGCTATACAGAGTTCTTGTTAATAATATATGGCTCTCTACTCATCATAGTCTGGAAACTTTCCTTCACCCAGAAATATATGATCACACGCCTAGCCTCTTGAACCTGTTTTTTCCCCTACCCTCTGCTGGTACCAAACCCTTTAAACTCTTCAACTTTCTTACTAAGCACCCCAACTTTCTGCCAACAGTGAAGAATGCTTGGATTCAGGCAGGAAACAATTATACTTAGGAACCTTGTTTGGCTTCTATAAGCATAAAACAAAAGCTCATCAAAAAGATTTAAAATCATTGAGTAGAGAGAATTACTCAAATATCCAAAAGAGAGTGAGAGAAACTAACAGTTTGTTACAAGATGTGCAGGTCCAAGCTCTGGCGGCTTCCTCCTCATCCACTTTTCAACAGGAGAAAGACTTAATCGCAAAACATGACCATCAGAGACAAATAGAAGAGGCTTACTTTAAGCAGAGATCTAGAGTCCACTGGTTAAAAGGAGACCACAATACAATTTACTTCCACAAGGTCGCTGAGGCTAGGAATACTTCAAACGCAATCATGCTCTTTTCCCTCCCATCTGGCCTTATCATCTCAGACCCAAAAGCTATGGCCACCCTTGCCCTATCACACTTTAAGTCTATCCTCAGCCCCACCCTCCTAAACCCCATTTCCTGCCCCATCCCTACTCTCAGAAGTATTATAAACTACTCCTGCCCAAACCACATCAAACTTGCCCTTCTAACTATCCCTTCTGCTGAGGAAATTCAAAAAACCTTCTTTAAGCTAAGCTTTAATAGGTCCCCATGATCTGATGGCTTAACAGCACAATTCTACAAAGCCTCCTAGCCACTCATTAGTCATGAAATTACCCGAAGTATCCTCCACTTCTTTAACACAACCTTCTTACCAACCTCAACCAACTCCACTATCCTCACGCTTGTTCCCAAGAAACTAGGGGCCTCCATGATCTATTACTTTCGCCCTATTTCCTGCTGTAACACACTCTACAAATCAGTCTTCAAGCTTCTGGTCACTAGACTCAAGCAGATCCTTCCAGACTTGATAGCCCCAAATCAATCTGCATTTTTCCAAGGTTGTCTTTTGGTCGAAAATACTCTACTAGCTTCAGATATAGTTAATGGTTTTTTAAAAAAACAGAGTAAAGAAACTCACATTGAAAGTGGACATCGTAAAGGCCTTTGACAGTTTGAGATGGGACTTTCTATTCTCTGTTCTAAGAAGCATAAAAGTGCCTGAGCAATTTATCAGATGGCTAAATGATGTGTGTGTACACCTTCTTTCTCCATAGCCTACAATAGACTGCTCCATGGATACTTTAAGGGTAAGAGAGGATTGAGACAAGGTGACCCTCTGTCACCCTATCTCTTTGTCATCGCTCTCAATTGCCTGTCAAAAATGTTGAACAAAGGAGTTACTCAAGGAGATTTTCATTACCATGATAAATGTGAATAGTCAGGGATCACCCACCTATGTTTTGTAGGTGATGTTCTGATCTTCAGTGATGGATCTCTAAAGTCTATGCAAAACATATTACGGATCCTCAAGGACTTTGAGCAGCTCTCTGGCTTGGCAATTAATATCCCAAAGTCTACTTTCTTCTCTTCAGTGCTGATTGAGGAGGAAATAAAGGACATAGAAGACTCCACAGGCATCTCTAGAGGCACCCTCCCAATCAGGTATCTGGGATTGCCCCTCTGCACAAAGAACTTAAAATTAGCAGATTGCTCTCCCCTCATTCAAAGAGTTAAAGAAAGATTCTCAGTATGGACCTCAAAGACTCTATCTTTTTCAGGCAGACTTCAACTCATCCAATCAGTAATTGCAGGAATATCACACTTTTGGTGTTCTTCTTTTGCCATTCCTAAGAGATGCATAAAAATCATTGAATAACTTTCGAGCTCATTTCTATGGAAAGGGTCAATAGATGGACACAACCCTGCAAAAGTTTCCTGGTGTATAGTTACGCTAAGCAAGAAGGAAGGAGGATTAGGGATCAAGAATCTAGTATAATGGAATAAGGCTACTCTTTTGAAGCTAATTTGGTTATTGTTCTTTAGAGGAGGATCAGTTTGGGTCGCTTGGTTTAAAACAACAATTCTAGATAGTGAGCTAAGCAACTACAGGATAATCAAAGAGAAGCAATCTCATTCTTGGCTGACAAACAAGCTCATTCGTCTTAGAGAGACAGTGTACCCGTGGAATACTACGAAGCTAGGAAATGGGTTAGCATGTAGGTTCTGGGAGGATCATTGGTGCAAACTAGGGAGAATCTCCAACTTCCTGAAGCCTGAAGGTCTGACACAGATGAGGATTCCACTTAGAGCCACTCTTTCTGACTTATGGTCTGGAGATTCCTGGACTCTACCACCTGCAAGGTCTGAAAAGCAGGTGCTAATTCAGGCAGAATTATCCACTATAACTCTCAATCAACAGTCGGATATAAATGTTTGTTGTATTGAAGGGGAAAAGGAAAATAGACATTCAACTGGTCTCATTTATCGGCATGTGAAATCTCAAGAGCCTGTTGTGTCCTCGCACGATCTAATTTGGGAATCGACAGGGATCCCAAAGCACAATTTCCTAGCCTGGCTCTTCACTCTCAATAGATACCCCACCAAGGATCATCTCCTTAGTTGGGGTCTTCAAATCAATCCTCTATTTGTCCTTTGCGGCCTACAAGAGGAATCGAGGGACCATCTTCTCTTCGTTTGTTCATTCAGTCGTGTCCTTTGGACTGCTCTATGTCGCCGCTGTATTATTTCACTGCCGTATACTTGGAGCCAAATCTTCGATCAGCTTCATTCTCTACAGGGGAAAAACATTAGAAAACAGAAAAGATTGGTCCTTTTGGTGCGGAAAGCTTGTATATACTTCATCTGTCCAGAGCGTAATAACTGAGTCCACCGGTAGACATACCTCTCAACTGATTCTCTTCTTCTCCAAATAGACATAATTGTCAGGAGAAGAGCTCTAAGATTCAGAGAAGGTAACAACACATTGGCGTCTACTATGCTTCAACTATAGTTCTCGACGGCGTAGTTCTCTGGGCACTCGTCTCTGCTCCAACCCTAATCGCTTCGCAAGTATTGACAGATCTGAGATGCTAGTTGTTTGGTGGTTGCAGAATTATTTCTCATAACCGCCATTTTGGTTATCCCTTAACCAAATTATTAATTTTATTCATGATTTGGTTGCTTCTCAACTTTGTACTTCCTTCCTAACTATAGGATTGGTGTCTGGGCTTCCAGTATTAGGCCCAAAGCCTTGTAATCTTTTGTTTTATGCATTTTAATTAGAAAGCGTTTTAACAAAAAAAACTTAATATTAGAATTAAAATTTAAAATATATTTTGAATAAAAGGACGTGTACTTAGTAGTGGTGAGAAGCTAAAGAAAAAAAATTTATGTTAAAAAAAATTAAATAATTTAAATAAAATTAATTACAAAATCTGTCATTTTGACATCTAAGCAAAAGGACACATGTCGAAAGGAGGATGCAATAGTTATCACTAAAGTGACGTCTGATTTAGTAGTATTAGACTAGTGTTATGCTCGGTGCTATGCACCGGGACCAGACCAATACAAATATATTTATCACTAAGCAAATATAAATGTGTTTATCTTTTCCGTTTATAAAAGGAAGTATGATTACTTTTTTTATTAAAAATTTTGAAATTTTTAACATTTTTTTTTTAAATTCATAGATTTAAATACCTACACTCATTCTACCAAAATAATGATGAATTCACTATACACAAATCAAAATTTATAACGCGAGTACATCCGAAAAATACAAAAAAAATTGAAAATAATTTACGTGAAAATAATAAGCGATAAAAGATATTGCGGAAGAAATTAATATACCACCTTATAAAAAAATATTGTGATAGAAGGTTATTTGACTTTTGTCCATCCTACCAAATAAAAGTTTCAACAATCCTCTTTTTTGAAAACCCTACAAATGAGACAAAATAATTTGACGAATATTATTTGAGATCCCGAAAAAAAAAAAAAAAAACGCTGAGAGCATGTTACTGATAATATTAAAGTTGTAAAATAGGAAAGTTATGTTACAATGTAATGAGAAGATTAATAGTAAGTTGGAAATATACCTTTTGATTTAATGAATCTTGTTCATAAGTTTGTTTTGCAATCATAACTTTCTGAAAGTAGTTTCAATTAACTTGATCTTCATCTCTTATGTTATGGACAATAAAAATTGCAGAATTGTGAAAGGAATTTGTGAGAAAATATTGAGATTTACATTTGTTTTTGTTATTAAATATTACCTGTGAAAATATGGTTGCACAAATGATGATGGGAAGTATGAGCTGTTTGGAAAAAGAAGAACATTATGCACGAAGGGAGGTGTAAAAAGAGAATTGATTCAAAAAAAGAAAAAAATAATATTTAAATGAGTAGAGACCGTTGCATAAAAAAATTGTAACTGCAACTTCATATTAGAATTAAAATTTAAAATATCTTTTGAATAAAAGGATTGTACTTAGAGGGGTTGAAAAGTTAATGAAAAAATTGTTCTGTTAAATAAAAAATAATAATTTAAATAGAATTAATTACAAAATCTGTCATTTTGACATTTAAATAAAAAGATACATGTCGAAAGGAGGATGCAATAGTTTTCACCAAACTGACTTTTAATTTAGTAGTACTAGACTAGTGTTATGCCCGGTGCTATGCACCGGGATCGGACCAATACAAATATATTTATCACTAAGCAAATAATAAATGTGATTATCTTTTCCTTTTATAAAAGGAAGTATGATTACTTTTTTATTATGAAATTTTGAAATTTTTAACAATTTTTTTAAATTCATAGATTTAAATACCTACACTCATTCTACCAAAATAATGATGAATTCACTATACATAAATCAAAATTTATAACGCGAGTACATCTGAAAAAATACAAAGAAAGTTGAAAACAATTTACGTGAAAATAATAAGCGATAAAAGATATTGTGGAAGAAATTAATATATCACTTTATAAAAAAATATTGTCATAGAAGGTTATTTGACTTTTGTCCATCCTACCAAATAAAAATTTCAACAATCCTCTTTTTTGAAAACCCTACAAAAGAGACAAAATAATATGACGTATATTATTTGAGATCCAACAAAAAAAAACAATGAGAGCATGTTACTGATAATATCAAAGTTGTAAAATGGGAAAGTTAGCAAATAAAAAGTTATGTTACAATGTAATGAGAAGATTAATAGTAAGTTGGAAATATACCTTTTGATTTAATGAATCTTGTTCACAGGTATGTTTTGCAATCATAACTTTCTGAAAGTAGTTTCAATTAACTTGATTTTCATCTCTTATGTTATGGACAATAAAAATTGCAGGATCGTGAAAGGTATTCGTGAGAAAATATAGAGATTTACACTTGTTTTTTTGTTATTAAATATCATCTGTGAAAATATGGTTGCACAAATGATGATGGGAAGTAGGAGTTGTTTGGAAAAAGAAGAACATTATGCACGAAGGGAGGTGTAAAAGTAGAATCGATTCAAAAAAAGAAAAAAGAATATTTAAATGAGTAGAGACCGTTGCACAAAAATTGTAACTGCAACTTAATATTAGAAATAAAATTTAAAATATCTTTTGAATAAAAGGGTTGTACTTAGTGGTGGTGAAAAGTTAATGAAAAAATCTCCGTGAGGAGACAGAGAGAGAAAATTTTGAATTTTTAAGAAGAGTTGTCAAGCTTAGAGCGATTAGGGGAGTAACCAATGAAAATAGTTCAAAATTTTTTATATTTAATCGTGACATTATTTACAATTCATAATAGTTAAATATTTGATACATAAATCTAAACAATAAATAAATATTTAATTTGAATGATTTTTAAATGTAAAAAGATTTACAGAAGATATTGAAAATGGTGTTTATTTTATTCCACATATCGATTGTGAAACTATAGAAGAGCAATAAAATTACAGTATAAAATATAGCTCTCATATTCAATTGCAAACAAGATGGTTCTCCGCGCCATGCGCGGATAAACTATCGTCAAGATGTTAGTAATTTATTTGATTTAGTATAACTAATTATTTCGTTTTAATCAGGATATAATGAATAATTGTGACTTAAACAAAATTCACTAACATGTTTTCTTGACATACATCATTATTCTCTATAGTTTTTTTTTTTTGTCATCGTAGCCTAGTGGCAAATAGTTCCTCTCACTAGAGGCAGGTGCAGGGTTCGAACCCTGGTTTCGTGAGATGGATGCAGAGGTGGTGCAACCACTGACCCACTTGCTCCTCTCTATAGTTTATTCTTTATAGTTTTCATTGTAGAAATTTATTTGTAATGAGTATAGATGAATGTTAAAATATACAGATTCATTATAAAGTATATTTTAAAACTTGAAATGTTTTGTAAATTATAAAGAAAATTTGGATCCTTCAAACTAAATATTTTTATAATATAATTTAGTACAAAAGTATCTTTATGGGTAATTTAAATATAATTTGAGAAAAAAATTTGAAATTATATGTGGCATATAATATGCATCAAATAGAAATCATGTCACAATTTTTTAGATAAAAATTTTTTATAATGATGACATAGGGTGAACTAAATCCTCAATTAATGTATAGATTAAGTTTGTTGACGTGATTTAATGGTATACATCATTATTCTCTATAATTTTATTGGATGGAAATTAATTTTATTTTATTTATATAATTTCTATAATTTATATTATATTTTACTTAATTATTCGACAATAATTTTATTTTATTATCTTTCTTCACATGAATGTGTTCGGTTTAAATAAATTGAATCGAATAGTAATTATTTTTTTTGGTTCAAAAATATTTTGAATTGAGTTAAACATAATTTATTTTACATTCTTTAGTTTTGATTTCTTTCGGATTAAAAACGAAACGAAATCAAACCATTTAATGTTTCGATTTTCATTTGAACTTTTCAAATAAAAAAGATAAAAATTTATAAATACTTAAGTTTAAAATATTTTGATAAAAATATTTTTTAATATTGTTTTAAAGTTAGTGAACAATAAAAAAATTGTTAAATTTTTATAAACCAATTTATTAAGTCCAATATGTTTAAAGCATTAAAAAATTTAAAGTGGTGTTTTATTTTTCCTCATATTATTTATTAGAGTTGTGAAGAATAATAAACTTATTGTATAAAATAGACTTCACATGTTCACTTAGAAGACATCTTTTATCATATTTTATATGTTTGGTTTTAGGTAATCGAATTGACTAATAATTAATTTTATAGGTTTAAAATAATTTGAAATGAGTTAATATGTAATTAAATGAGATTTGATTTAAAATTAAATCACATTTCTTATAACTAGATCGTACCAGATATTTATTTGGTAGTTTTTCGATTGGGTTGTTATCAAGAATATCGGCCTAAACCTTTTACGTAAGTAAGATATCATCATTTTATTAATATTAAATAGTTTAGGTAATTAGCAATAATACATAGTTTTATTATTTTTATAATTTATCAACCACAAGATTATATGGTAAGCTTGATATTTATGTATTTAATGTGATCTCATTTTGTTTAAATTGTGAGCAAAATCCGGAATACGCATTTGATTTGTAGTTAAGTTTGTAGTTAATGTGATCACATTTTGATTTCATATTTCGTTGAGAATCACTAACAAAAAATTTTATACGATTTATTTTTTACGTTTTAAAATGCCCCGAATATTTTCTAATATCAAATATGCTACCCGCTATATAAAGATGTAGACAACTCTACATTCCAAAGCATCAAAACACTCAAAACAGAAGAAGAATCAGGTTAATCATGGTTCAAGAAAATAAAATTTCTGAACTAAAGAGAAATTTTGGAACTCGTTCTTTGTGACATTCACGTAAGTTTTAAACATGTATTATTTATATTTGTTATTTTTTCATTATAGATATCTAATAACATCTTCTAATTAATTTACAGGACGCAAAAGTCGGTGCAACCATTAAGAAACAACATTGGTCACATTTTGAACGTCTCTTAAAAAATGGGAGACAAAAGTGTGCCAAAATTTTGTTGTTGGTCCAATAGTTGGTGCTTACAAGAGTACAAATCATTCATAAAAGATGTCTTTTTATCAAAACACAATTGTTCCAAGGTAAGCTCCTATTAGACATATAGATCAGTCTATATATACATATTCATAAATATATTAATACCTTAAAAATATACATAGGTAACTTAAATAAATTCATAAATGTGTAAATTTTACAATAAACAACGTTAATTTGTCATTAAATTTAGAATTTTTCATCCTCGTACATGGTGCGGAACAAATATCTAGTTGTTCTGTTAAATAAAAAATAAATAATTTAAATAGAATTAATTACAAATCTGTCATTTTAATATTTAAATAAAAAGACACGTGTCCAAAGGAGGATGCAATTGTTTTCACTAAACTTATTTTTCATTTAGTAGTATTAGATTATAAAGAATCATTAACCGGATAGGTTTAATTTGAAATACTGATCAAAATGTGTGTTATCAACTGAACGGGGTATAATTACCGACACGTGTTAGTATAGGATGCTATATTAAACGGAATTATTATGGATTTAGAAAATAAGAAAAATATGGTAAAATCAAATAATGGGTCATGTTCTAGAGAGAAAGAGAAGGGTCGAAGTGAGAAATGGGAGAAGACACCGTCATGATAGAATTGAGGAAGAAGGCAGGAGAGGCGCATGTTATCACTGTGAACTGTCCTGATAGGACTGGTTTATGTTGCGATATTTGCAGAATCATCCTCGATTTCGGGCTTTACATCACAAAAGGAGGTATGATTCTTCCGAAACGATGCAATAATCCAGACCTGATTGTAATTATTGTTCATGTGTTGATGGTAGATGTTACAACTGATGGAGTATGGTGCTACATAGTATTGTGGGTGCTTCCTCATTATGATTCTCTTAGACTAAGATGGTCACATTTGAAGAACCAACTTGTATCTGTATGCCCCTCCTGCTCCACCTACTTTGTCCTCAATTCCATCTCTCCTTCTCCTCCATCAACGCCTCTTTACTTGTTGAAGTTCTTTTGCCTAGACCGAAAGGGACTCTTACACGGTACGTCTCTTGTCATCTCCTGGATTGTTTTTTTTTTCTTAAACGAGTATCATCTTGATGTGTGTGTATGAGAATTTTGTTTGCAGATGTTACTCAACTACTAACTGAGCTTGAGCTCTCTATTCAGACCGTCAAGGTCACTACGACTCCAGATGGGAGAGTTCTGGACCTTTTCTTCATAACAGATAACATGTGAGTCACTTAGACAATCTGCTCTTGATCTTTCCTTGTTGAAGTCTAGCAACAATGCTGATTCGTAGTATTGTTAGGGATCGTTTACACACAAAAGAGCGCCAAGACAAGACACTAGAGCAGTTTCGTTCTGTCTTAGGAGAATCATGTATATGCTGTGAACTCCAGTTGGCTGGTCCTGAGTATGAATGTCATCAGAGTACTCCAACTCTTTCTCCAGCAGTAGCTGAGGAATTGTTTACGTCTGAGCAACTCACCCACGAAGACAGTCGCGTACAAGTTCTTAGTGATGATATGATAAAGCTGAAAAATTCCATCATCACTGTTGACAACTCCTTAAGCCCGGCTCACACATTACTCCAATTACACTGCGTTGATCACAGGGGCCTTCTCTATGATGTATTAAGAACCTTAAAAGACTTTGACATTAAGGTAACAGCCAAACCAACATACATCTTTTGATCATGTTTTCAAGATATTAGAACACTGCCTTTCTCTGTGTGTGATCTGTTTCTGCAGATGTCTTATGGCAGGTTCTCACCTCGAAAACAAGGTCATCGGGATCTAGACCTATTTATTCAGCTGAAAGATGGGAAAAAGATTGTGGATTCCGATAAGCAAAATTCATTATGTGCACGTCTGAAAGCTGAAATGCTTCACCCATTACGTGTAATAGTAACAAACCGAGGGCCAGACACCGAACTTGTGGTTGCTAACCCAGTTGAGCTATCTGGGAAAGGCAGGCCAAGAGTGTTCTATGACGTTACCCTTTCACTAAAATTGCTTGGAATCTGTGTTTTCTCGGTAAGAAACAAATATATTAACAGAAATGTTGGGATCATGAGTAACTCTTGAATGTGATCTGTGAACTTATGTAACAGGCTGAAATAAGAAGATACACTGCTAGGGACAGAGAATGGGAAGTGTACAGATTTCTTCTGGATGAGAACTGTTATGCTAGGAATGAGATTGTTAATAAAGTGAGAAGAACATTAATGGGTTGGTGAACTAAAGAGATGTAAAATATGCAACTGCTAACGTTATGTTGTGGTTATGTCCTATTGCTTTTAGGTTCATGTATAATGCTTTCACCCCTTCGGCCTTTTTTGGTATATCAGTGAAAGTTAATCCATGATAATGCCTGCTTTAGTATGTCTCTCGTTTTTTTTCCTTCGTCTCTTGGTTAATTGATTACATCAGTGTTAGATGTGATGTAGGATACAATAACCAAAAATAGAAAAAAAAGATCCACCTCTTATTTTGATCTTTTAGAATTAAAAACAGAAAGGTCCCAAAGAAAACCAAATTCGTTTCGACAACCTTAAGTTAACTAATTATCTGCGGTGATATAGCCGAGACTGAGAGCGAGGAAGATAGACCGGAGCATTTGAAACACCCAAGATTTAAAACGTCACTAGGTGGCTCGCGTGAATTCGCTAATAGGATCCAAAAAGCGGTACCGAATCTGAACCGAAATCGATAAACATATGGATGCAAAACCAATACCGATCTTCCCGAACCGAAATATTTTGAATACCAAAAAGTACTTAAGCTACAACAATATACTACAATATATTCGTTACTTTTAGATATAATATACAAAAATAACTAAAGTACATGAAAGTACGTGGATTATTATAAATATTTATTTTTTAAGGTTTTTTAGGTACATTTATATTTTTTATTTTTCTACATAATTTAAACAGGTATCTGAACCCGAGTCAAATCCTCAAAGTTCTGAACCGAACTGAATCAAAATGTATAGATATACAAATGGGACTTAAACCTCTAGCCTCCAAAACTTGTAACTCGAATAAAGTCGAACGGATACCCGAACGTCCGTTCGAACGCCCGCCTTTAGGTGAAAGTATTATATGGAAGATTTAGTTATAATGCAATATTTTTTATGTTTACTTATCAAATTAAAATATATTTTCATTTATTATAATTTAAATGTGAGTTTTATTTGTTATATATTTTCTATTATATTAAATTAAGAAATGAAAAATGTAGTTGCTTCATTAGCAAATAATCAGAAACAAATGCTTTTTCTAAATGAAAAAACATTTCTTAGGTCTATACCAAATGTACGAAATAGTTTTCAAAATGTTGAATATAAATATTTGACATTTTATTCACTTTCTTTTCAAAATAGTATAAAATGATTATCATCTATCTAATTAATTTTGTTTCAACCCTCATGTTTTTTTATGAATTTTTTGATTGAAATTTTATTTATTTTGTAATGTTAAATATTTAATTTGACATGATTTATAGTTTTTATTAAATGATATAAAATATTTTTGATTTATATAGTTTATATTCTGAAATACGTATTTTATATCAATATTTTTATTTTATGTTTAAATTGTTATGAGATAATTATAAATAATAAAATCAACTAATATGTTTACAACGCTGATTAGCAATCAAAGCGATATGCTTACAACGCTGATTAGCGATCAAAAGTGATTTCAATCTTTGCACACAGTGATATCTCACGGATGCATGTTTATTTTATCACCCTGTATTAAAAAAACATTAAATTAATAAATTTTTTCTATAAATTATGTAAGATAAATATTTTTAAAATTGGGAGACTGTTGGTTAGTCTTCAATTGATCAAAACCAAAGGAACCAGAAACAAGTCGGTTTAGGTTTAAGATTGGTTCAAAAGATATTTTTCTTTTTTCTAGGA
>OVAN01014245.1:0-12188 GCA_900406275.1 Anastatica hierochuntica | reverse complement strand
CATTTGTGCAAGGAGCGAGTTGCATATTACAAGAGATGGGAAATTACCAGTATCCGCCTTCTGATTAATAGCAAAAGCGAAGAGAGCAATGTTTGATCAGGCAGAATCATCCATAAAGTTTCCAGATGGATATGTCTCAAAATTCTCTAGGTGCATTGAGTAGGGACAAAAAGTTTCGGGCATGAAAATCCATGATTGTCATGTATTTATGCAGCGACTCATACCTTTTGCTCTACGCGAGTTACTTCCACAACATGTGCACGAAGCAATAGCAGGTAATAAATGTAGCTTCATTCTTCATTCAATTAATATATGCATGAAAATATAAGTAAGTTAACAACTCTAAATATTGTTTTATATACAGACATTCGACTATTTTTTGGCGACTTATGCGCGCGGACATTGACTGAGGATGGGATTGCGAAGATGGAGAGAAATATTCTGGTTCTGCTTTGCAACCTGGAAAAGATATTTCCCCTTTCATTCTTTGATGTTATGGAGCTTCTCCCAATTCACCTCCCGCACGAAGCGTCTCTAGCCGGTCCGCTACATTTTAGATGGATGTACCCCTTTGAGCGATATATGAAATACTTGAAAGGAAAAGTGAAAAACCTAGCTCGAGTCGAGGGCTTGATCGTCGCTGGAAGCATAACTGAGAAAACTTCTCACTTTACTCAATATTACTTCCCACCAACGGTTCAGACAAAGAAAAACATACCTCGGCGATACGACGTTGGCGGCGTGGCACCTATGTAAAATGTTCCGGATGTGCCTAATATCTTCTGCCAAATTGGACGACTTGCGAGGAAGTTGAAGGAGGAATGGTGTGAAGATTTTGCATATAATCACAGTGCACATACTTATATTTTATGAAACTGTGAGTTCGTGCAACCACTCGAGAAGTACACATGTCATTATTTACATTTGATAATAAAAAAGTATTTTGTTAATCAAATATACTAAAAACAAATTAATTATTGCATTTTATTTGATTCACAAATTAGGGAGTCTTATCCCAATTTACCGAACAGGGAGTACGAGAAATACAAAGACAGATATTTTGCAAAGTGGCTAAAATTCTATAAAAGTATATACAACGTTTGAATTTTTATGAAATTGATTTGTAAACACTTTCAACGTTCGGACATGTCATTCTCATTTCAGGTCAACAATGGATATAGCGATGTTCCTTTCCCCCTTTGGTTCCACGAACTTGTACAAGGTCCAATTGCACATATAGTCATTGCACCGATGTACTTCACCCACGGGTATACATTTCAAACCTATCAACACGGTTCCCGTAGGTCATCTGCAAATTACGACATTTATGTACAGGGGAATCGGACTTCTACGGCGTGATTAATCATATTTTACAAGTCAGTTACTCCGGAGTTGTGAATTTGCGATTTGTGTTGTTCAGGTGCGACTGGTATGACCCAAATGTCGGTCGAGGAGTTCGAGTGGACAATTTGATGGTTAAAGATGTAAATGCAAACAGACAGTATAAAAAATTTGAACCGTTTGTTCTCGCTTTGCAAGCATAGCAAGTGACATTCATCTCATATCCACGAATAAGAGAACGACGGGAGTAATGGCTTATTGTGATCCATGTGAGTCCAAGGGGTCATATAATCGAAGTTGAAGACAACATTGTGTTACAAGAGGATAGGACAGGAGAAGACACGACTTTCCGATCGAATCCACCGAGGATTTCATACATGTTGACCTGCCATCGCGTGATTTTGAGGATATACATTCAAGCGACAATGAAGACACTATGCTTGAATCAGAAATGATGAAGAAGAAGAAGAATCAGATGATGAAAACGATTCCATTAATGTATCTGATCAACTTGACTCTGATGATGATTGATGTTATATATTATGTTTGTATAATTAATTCGACGTTTTTATGAAAAATTAAATGCATGTTCATTAATATGACTAAATGCTTTGTCTTTGAAGATGAAAATAACTTATATGAACAAGAATTTCAAAAACCAAATTTTCATTAGGCTTATATAAGTAACTTGGACTCTGTAAGAAGAAGCTTAAATTTAATATTTAACCTATATTTGCGAGGAAATTTCGAGGAATTTGCGAGGATTCCTCGCAATTTCTTCGCAAATGTTTACCCTAAACCCTAAACCCTAAATCCTAAATCATAAAAACTAATTAGAATCATACTTTTAGCTAAAATTTCATGTGACAACTTAAATTACAAGCAGAAATGCATTAAATATATATTATGTGTCGGCAAAATTGTACGAAAATGAGAGTTTACCTTATAATGTATACAAATCAACATAATTTCTTTAAACATGTGATGAAATTATTTGTTATTTGAATTAAATATATTCATTGATTACCCTAACAGTATTTGACAGTATCCGGCTTTCAAAAACTATAAAACTGTAAAGCCTAAACCAATTATAAATTATTTAAATTTTTTTAAAAGTTTGCAAAGAAATTGCGAGGATTCCTCGAAATTTCCTCGCAATTTTGGGCTGTTTGTAATAAATTTCGGACGGTTCTTCGAAAATTTCCCAAAAATTGCGAGGATCGCAAATTTCTCACAATTTTTCGCGCCAAAGAAAAAAAAATGGGAACCCTAAAATTAGAGACGCAATTGCGAGGAAGAAAAATCCTATATATATGTGGCCATCCCTCTTCCTAGTCATTCCATCAAACACCACCATTTCTCTAAAACTCTCTCTAAACTTCTCCCTAAAACACAAAACTCTCTCTAAAATCCCTCTCTGCATATCCAAACCCTTGACTTTATTTATTTTTTTTGCAGACCAAACAATAATCAAAAGGTCACACCGCTACTGGTTGCCCAGTTCAGGGGATCAAATTCTACAAAAATATAATTAATACTTAAATTGCGGGATCCTCGAGAGCGTTCGCCGTTCTCGGGATGAGGGATAGAGAAAACACCGGGAATTGCTCTCGTAGGGAATGGCAGTCTTGGATGAGCGTGTAAAATGTTGGCCATTCATCTGGGTTCCGTTCTCGGAACCCTTGACTTTATAGAATGTAAGTTTTTTAATTAAAATTTAATATTAGTTAGTATATGTTAGGTTTTAGAATATTTAGATTTTGAAAATAGGAAATAATTATTTGATTTAGATATATTTAAATAATTGATTTAAAAAAGTATGTTGGATAGAATTTAAATTTCATTAATCATAATAAATATTAAACTCAAAAAATTAAATAGTATTATAATGATGAGTTAAATAATAAATCATTCTAATATATTCAAAAATTTAGTAATAATTTTTCTAAGTTAATATTAAATTTAGAAAATCAAATAATAAAAATTTCTAATTAATATTAAACTTAAAATGTTATTATTAAATATTATAAATTAATATTAAACTAAAATATTTAAATAACTAATTTCAATAAATATTAAATCCATGTTTTAAATTTATGTTATTCTGTAGATGAGCCCCTCAGATCGTACGAGGCCTATCTACAACAGTCCGCTAGGTCTGCACCGGGCGTTTCCAGTTCCGGAGGCGTTCCGGACACGTTCCCGTCGTAGCACGGAGCACCCCCTTCTGCTCCATCCGCGACGACCCCGGTGTCACGCCCGCTGGGGATGACGTTGCAGGATCTTCTGCGTAGTCCCACACGGGCATTTTTGCCCCTCGTTCACCCCGAGCGACCGACGACGACACTCTGGTTTAAAGAAGGTTAGAAGGTTGCGCAGAAGTTCACGAAGATCTACATGCACCACTATTCGGGCCCGTACACGAGCTTCTCGAAGACTCATCAAGCAGTCATTGATGACTGAATCGAGGCATTTAGTGTAAGTTTTTGATTTTTTCTCAAATAAAAAATTTAATTATTAGAAATTTAAAATTAAATTTTGTTGCCCCAGCAAACGTACAACTAGGACCAGATATACGACGAGCGGGTCCGGGAGGAGTTGAGACAAAACTCAAAGCCCGCCTCTCAGACCAGGTCGGACGATGGAAGAAGAAGTGGAGGACTGATGCCAAGTCGGAGTGGATGGACGGGGACGTGTGGACCCAGTTAGTCGCACACTGGCAGGGAGGGACCCACACGGCTAGAAGCGAGCAGTGTATCTCGGCTCAGAAGAACCCCGAGACACAGAGGACCGAGGCTACGCACACTGCTAACCATGACTCTTTTAGGGTTAAGGGCCGAAAAATTGTAGGTAATTTTTTCAACATATTTTAAAGAAATAATTAAATGCTTGAAGTATTTTTATTTGTTTAATAATACAACAATTAAACTTTTTATTTGTAAATAAGGCTAAGGGCGCAAACTCCAACGTTCCGGATCTTCTAGTTGTGCTAGAAGAGACGAAGAAGAGGTCGGACAACACGTTCATCGACACGAAGTCCGAACGGCTCTGTGTCAAGGTCCACCAGCGGATCGATGAGGTCGAGATCCAGCTTTCCATGGAGAACCCGAAAAGCTCGGTCCAATTTTACTGTCTTACGCAATTCGAGAAGAACATAATTTTTGCAGAGGTTAGTGATTAATTAGTTTTATTACATTATTTGTTTCATTTAATTTTTTAATATTTATTAATCTTTAGTTTCTTGTTTTATACTGTAGGTTGTTTCCCGGTCGAAAGGCCGTTTTTTTGGAGTTGGTTCTCTGCAGCCCGAGGCGTCTTCAGCAGCAACCGGTGTTCAACCTTCTCGAGTCAGCCCGAGGGACTTAGAGGAGAAGTTTCAGAGGGCTGAGGCAGAGCTTGTGGCGGCTCACAAGGAGGTTAGCGCGGTTCGGTCAGAGATGGCCGGATACCAGGAGCGGACTCGATTTCATGCCCTTCTCTTCGAATGGATGGAGAAGAACGCCCCGAAATTTGCCGAGTACGCTCGGATGTTACGGAACGACCCGACTTAGCAACGACAACAGCAGCATCAGAACCAGCAGCCGGACAACATTGAGATTTTATGTTTTCTAATATTTTATATTTGTAAAATATTTATAAATTTATTGTTTTAATTTCATATTATTAATTTTAATTATAACTAATTTCATATTATTAATTTTAACTATAAGTTTAATTTCATTTCTAATATTTTTATTTTATTTTATTTTATTTTATTTGAATTATTTTTTAGATTAAATTAAATTTTTAATCAAAAAAAATTTTGCGAGAGAATTGCGAGGATTCTCTCGCAAATCCCTCGCAAAATATTTGCGACGAATCTTCATAAATTCTTTCAATTTACCCGCAAATATTTTGTGAGTGATTTGCGACGAATCCTCGCAATTCTCTCGCAAAATTTCGGCGATGAAATTGTGAGATTTTGTGAGGGTTCGTCGCAATTTCATCGCAAAATTTTACGATTTTATCGCAGATTCCTCGCAAATTTGTGAGGAATCTACGATTATCTATTTTCCTCGCAATTTTGCGATAAAATTGCGAGGAAACCCGGTTTACGAGTAAAGATCAGCGATCGGTTTAGTTTCCTCGCAATTTTCTCGCAAGCGGTGATTTTAGAGAAAATTTCTAGGAGACATTCCCTCGCAATTGGCCTGTTTTTTTGTAGTATTTTTTATTTAAAGAAATTTATTCTATTAAAAGAGAACTACCCATAAAAAATAATCTTTGCTTCATGTGATTTACACAATTTGCCATTACATTTAGATTATGATAGTTAATGAATTGGAATATTTTATTATTGTTATCTCAAAATATACACATCATTATATTTGGTTAAAAATGTATAATATTTAATTAAAAACAAAATTCATCATTTTAATCAAAAAAATTAAAATATATTTTATTTTCTAATCAGGGATTAAACAATAAATTTTCAAATAGTTATATTATAATATTAATATTTTCAAAATAAAATTTGTACAAAAATACAAAAAAACCAGAAAACGATAAACTTTAAAACAACCAACAAAAATATATAACAAATAATTTAAATGAAC
This sequence comes from Anastatica hierochuntica, assembly GCA_900406275.1. NCBI lineage: Eukaryota > Viridiplantae > Streptophyta > Magnoliopsida > Brassicales > Brassicaceae > Anastatica > Anastatica hierochuntica. Next base: position 6,252 of record OVAN01014245.1, on the reverse strand, counting down.
TATAAAAATATAAGTCTAGTCATATGATGTTTCTAAAAATAGAAACTATAACTTATAACTTCTTTTAAACAAATAAAAATGAAATTTTCATAAGAAAAAATCTTTAAAAATTGGTAAGCTAGTAAAAGAAATATACCAAAGGGTTTTGTCTCACTGTTTCATTAGGTATCCGGTATTATTCAAACCAAATCTGAATTTGAATGGATACCCGAAAAACTCGAAAATCTCACAGCTAAACTCGAACATGAAAATCAAAATAACATAAAAATCTAAAAATTATGAACCTGAACTCGAATATAAAACTCAAAATAATCGAAAACCCAAAATTCGAAAGAATCGAGTAAGCCCGAAAATTTTGGAAAAGCTCAAAAAAATCCAAAAAATCCGAAAATACTCGAACTTGAACCCGAAAACCTAAAATACTCAAACTAAATTCGAAATAATTTCGAATATACTCTGTTTTTCCTTAAGTTACTAAATTCGATCTGAACCCGAATATACTCTAACCGAACTGACCAAATCATAAAATGAATATATATATATATATATATATATATATATATATATACACAACAATTTATAAAATACTCGTGCGATCAAGCTCTAGTAATATTTTAAAGCTTTAAAAGTATAAAACTTATTTTATGGCAACGAAAGTTAGAATTAGCACATGCCAGATCTTATATTCTTTAGATTTTATATTGTAAATAATACTTTTTTGCTTTGAATATTTATATTTTTTGCATATTTTTAAAGCCATCATGTAAATATTTGAATATTTCAAAAGTTTAGATTTAGAAATACAAAATAAAATTTTGAGTGTATATTCTAGTAATTCATGTGTACGCTTTCCTACTTATAGTCATTTTTTCTAGATCGACTACAAATACTAAATTCTATTACTCGCAGCGGCAGGTGCGGGTAACAAATATCGTAAGTCATTAATTATTTGAACGTTCCAAACTTTTAGATTTTGAAGTGCAATACAATGAGTGTATAGTCAAATTGAAAGTTTTAAGAGAATAATAAAGATTTAGAAAGGAGAATCAAATGTTTAAGAACAAGATTAAGTTTGATTGTAGAACATCTTTGAATATTTAGAGAGAATAATGTTGGAAAGTCTGAATATTATTGCTGTTCTTGACGTCTCTTAAATAGACATTCATACAAAAATAGATAAGAGCAAAGAGAATAATGAATCTAGACATAGTATGCTACTAAATTAGGAAAGCAAGGCAGCTCATGACCGTTGGAGCCTCCCTTTCCAGCTAGCAATGACTCACGTGGTCCCCTTTTGTGCTATCCATTTAGTTAAAATGAGAGATATATGGCAGATTTACGTTTTCACCTTAGTAACTCATTTTAACTCCTTTGTGGTAACACCTGAAATAGATCCATATCCTCATAGATATTCCATATTGATCAATACAAATAACTCACGTGTACGCTTTTCTAACGATAGTCGAATTTTCCGAATCAAATACGGGCACTGAAATTTATTACTACATATGGAAATGAATATCCTAAAACTCATTTATGATTTGAACATTCCGAATTTCAGATTTTTTTTAGAGTACAATACAAACTTGAGCGTGGTCGAATAATTCACGTGTACGCTTTTACCGGATAACCGTTCTTTTTAGATCGAGTATTGACACTAAAGTCTGAATGTTTGCAGTTTTTAAATGGTTTTTGGATATTGATTTTTAGTTTTTGATTATGATGTAGTTTTTTGTTTTTCAAAAATCTTAATTGGTATTTTAGATTCTTCAAAAAACTAACAAAACTCTTCCGAAATTCATGTTTTTTTTATTTTTAGATTTTATGTACAAAATTCAAAAATCATTCAAAAGACAGATTTCCCATAATTTAGTGAATCCAGTTTTTTTAAAAACATGATTGGTGAAAAAAATGGCTTTTGGAGAATCAAAAATCAAAAACCAATCTAAAAATCATCACCAATCAAGGTCTAAGATTCTTTTACTTGTTAAGGCTGGTTTGGAAAATATATATCTTCAAATCCAAGTATAAATTTTTCAAAGTCTAGTCTTACGCTAAATTTTGCAAGTATTATTTTGCAAATAATATATCTTTAGTGTATTTGCTTTTGCGAATTTTTAGTGTATTTTAACAGATACCATGTTATTTTTTTTTATATTAATGTTAATTATATTATCAGGGAACCTTGGGGGTTTCATAAGTTCAATACAAATATTTTTTAGGCCAAAAAAAAATAAAAAGCCCACAAAAACCTAATTATAATACTAATAGAGGAACTTTGCTAATTACATTTGAGTTAACCAACACAAGAGAAGTCCTTTGTATTGCTTCTTGTCTCGGTGAGCTAGAAGAATGTCTGTGATGAGCCTATCAAGTGTATGAAAGAGAGAATCAACGGTTTTCTTCTCACCTGAGTGTAGCCTCATGTTCTTTTCTTGCCATATGACATAGATCAAAGCATGCACCACTAACTTTTTAAGAGTAGATGATAGCCCGTATGTTTTGCCTTTCAGCCAAGCCATTAATGATTCCCAATTCAAGAATATGACCTGAGGTTGGCCAAGTCTGTGCATTACCTTGAACCAGATACTTGCTGAGAACTGACAATGAAGAAATAGATGGTTCCTATCCTCCTCCTCACGTTCACAAATTAGACAGTGGGATGCAACATTCATTCCTCTCATTCTCAGAATATTTCTTAGAGGCAATCTATCCATATTAACAATCCAAAAAGTAAAAGAGTGTTTTGGCAAAAACCTTTTGAACCAGACAGTTGAACTCCACTCTTGAATGTCTCTTCTAGGGCGGAGAATATCCCAGGTGTCTTTCGTAGTGAATATAGTCTTTCTGTTTCCTTTTTTTCCCCCACTCAAAAGTGTCTTTTCCTCTTGAAACATCTGGAGGTTCCAGCTCCATCAACATATTTCTGAGCAAATGAAGTGAATTGTGCCTTGCTCTCTGACTTGGTAGCCTCCACTGGTTGAGATAGGTGCCATGAATTACTCTAGCATCAAGTGGAATCCCCATCCACATCGGACCTGAATCACCTAGAACGTCAATCAAGAGACCTAGCGGAGACCAGTCATCAAACCAGTAGCTCGCAAAGCATCCATCTCCAATTGAGCATCTAATTAAATTTTTTGCAAGTTCTCTTAGCCCAAGCAAAGCTTTCCAAGTCCAGGAGGATGTTTGCTTAACCTCAGCATTCCAAAATATATGATTCTTGAGCATATGGTTTCTCAGCCAAGCTACCCACAAAGATCCACTATTAGAGAACAAAATCTATATTAACTTCAGAGCTAGTGCCTTGTTCAAGATAGTGAAATCTCTCAGCCCAAGTCCTCCTTCCTCTTTTGGCAAACACACCTCCTCCAAGCGACTTTAGCCACTACTTTCCGAGAGATATCCCCTGACCAAAGGAAGCGATTACATAGCTTCTCTATGCCCTTTAAGCATTTCTTTGGTAAGATGAAAGTGGCACACCAGAAATTTACCAAACTATAAATCACAGAGGAGATAAGTTGAAGCCTACCAGAGAAGGAGAGGAATTTAGATGACCAGTGAGTGAACCTGTCCTTGATCTTGTCAAGTAGTGGAGAATAGTCATATGTCATCAGCTTTCGGTGTAGAAGAGGGATACCAAGGTAACGGACCGGCCAAGACCCTTTTTGGAAACCTAGAGGTTGCATCCCTTCTTGATCATGTTCTGGAATACCGCCGAAGAACAAAACTGACTTTTCTCTGTTCATTCTCAATCCTGATAATTGATGAAAGGAATCTAAGACATTAGCACTTTCCTGGAGAGACGATTTCTTACCATCAAAAAATACCATCAAATCGTCCGCGAAAGCTAAGCTATGAATCTAAGGATTAGAACACGATGGATGATACCCGATGGACCCATCAGAGTACTTACTGTTGAGAATAGTGGTAAATACTTCCATTTTCATTACAAAGAGAGTGGGGGATAGGGGGTCCCCTTGCCTCAGACCCTTGGTACCTCTGAAATAACCTGAAATTTCTCCATTCAAAGAGACAGAAAAAGATGTTGTTGTGAGACACTCAGAAATCCAGTTGATGAACTTTGTAGGTATCCCTGTAGCTTCAAGCATCCTCAGGATAAATTCCCATTTCACACTGTCGAATGCCTTGTGGAGGTCGACTTTGAGTAACCCTCTAGGAGAGATGCCAACTCTTTCTGAACCTTGGACCAATTCTATTGCAAGTAGTACATTCTCCACTAGCAGACGACCCTTACCAAAAGCAGATTGATTATGGGATATCATTGAAGGCAACAAGCTTTGTAGTCTTCGAGCCAGAATCTTAGAAATCACTTTGTATAACACGTTACAACGCGATATAGGCATAAAATCCTTTAGCCTATCAGCTCCTGTCTTCTTGGGGATAAGAGATATAATCGTATTGTTCCATTGTTTCAGCAATTTACCTGAGCGAAAAAATTCCTGGGTTGCAACAGTGATGTCAAAGCCAATGATTTCTTAAGAATGTCTATAAAACTCACCCGTGAAGCCATCGGGACCAGGTGTTTTATTCCTTGGCATTGAGAAGAACTCCCTCTTAATCTCATCGGCAGATACCTCAGCTTCAAGGGTGCTGGTGGTTGACATCACATCTGAAATTTGTGCTTTGCCTTATCTTTTCCACTTCTGCTTGAGTGAGAGGCGGAGAAGAACCTGCTAACAATTGCTAGAAAAAGCTTACACAATGCTCCTTCAGGTTTGCTTTACCTTCTACTCTGGTTCCACCATTTGTAACAAGATAGTGGATGTGATTGGCTGCTGGTTGAGCATTTACCACTTTATGGAAATATGAGGAGTTAGAGTCACCACTTTCAATCCACTTAATCCTTGCTTTCTGTAACAAAAACTTTTCTTCCACAATTGCTAATTCCATCCATTTCCTCTGAGCTACCTTTTATTTCTTTGCATTGTGGTGAGAAGAATGAGTTAATAGCTTTTCCTGGCGATGGAGCAGATATGTGAGAGCATCCTTCACCCTGCATTCTAAGTTTGAGAAAAAATCTCTATTTATTCCTTTCAACACCGGTTCAAGAGTCTTCAGCTTCCTTGAGATTGAAAACTGAGAAGTTCCTTCCACATTACTTAACTTCCAATGACTAATCAGCCTTGGGAGAAACTCAGAGTGGGAAAGCAGAAAATGAGAGATCATGAAATGTTTTTTCATATGTTCCATTTCCTCTAATCTCACCATACAAGGACTATGATCTGAGAAATGAGGCTCTCCAAAATGAGCAAAAGCCAAGGGTTTAGACAATCTCCATTCATCGTTTACTAACACTTTATCCAGCTTTTTTGAGATAGGATTTTTCTCCTGCTTGTTCCACCAGGTCATTTCATTACCCCTGAATGTGAGATCTTCCAATCCTGCATATGATAAACAGTCTCTGAATTCTCTCATTCCCTTTGGAATTCTTGAACCACCCGAAGAGTGCTCAGAGGGATTTAAGGTTTGGTTAAAATCTCCTAGAATAATCCATGGTTTAGACGAGACTGTTATATCCTTGGAATCTGCTTAATTTCCTCCCAAAGTTGCTGCCTCAAGTACTTACAATTATTTGCATAGACAAAGTAAACAAGCATCTCATCTGTTGCATTTGGCATTCTCACAAGACATGAAACCATCTGTCTTGACTTGGCATAAATCTTGAGGTTGACTGACTGATCCCATAATATCCAGATTCTTCCTAGCTTAGAAAACTCATAATTAGCTGAAAAGTTCCAACCTGTACAAAAGGAGCGAGCATACTTAGTTGCTTTATTCTCCTTTATCCAAGTTTCCATAATACTCTCTAGATATTGCTTTGTCTGCCGTAGCCATTTCTTGAGACTTCTCCGCTTTATACTATAGTTAATTCCTCGCACGTTCCAGCAAAAAATGTCAACCTTCATCATATTAATGGTTTTGTTTTTTTTTGGAGCTGTCCCTTAGTAAGGTCCTCTCCTGTCGCCTCTGTTCCTTAGTTAACACCTTTGTGAAATGTTGATCATCCATTGGGTTGTCATCTTCTTCAGACATGTAATCTGAAGAAGATTGATGTATTCGTATTTTGTNTCGTATTTTGTCGATTTTTATTACGGTTTTCATTCGAGAATTACGGTTTTTAGTATGTATTCGGATCGTTTTTGCGCGGTTTGTTGTTCTTTGGTGTTCTTACAAGAGCAGAGCTTGAATGGACTAAAAGAACATATTTGAAGTGGATTTCAAGCACCA
>OVAN01014244.1:0-12189 GCA_900406275.1 Anastatica hierochuntica | reverse complement strand
GCTCAACGAAAGTTAGTGTCTAGATTCCTTTAGCATAGATAATTAGCGTTGTGATAGTCGGTTAATTATAACTTAGTGAATTGAGCTGAGATGGTTCTTAATTGCGTCCCCTTAAAAAATCTATAATCCTGATGAAATGAATTCCCTGAGAACACCCTATGCCTAGCGTCTTCCCCAAATTGATTTACAACTCTTGTTTTCATTGCTTTCTCTCTTGTAGTGCGAAATTAGTTTCCTTTACCAAACATTTCTTTTCCGTCTTAGCCTGTAATTGATTCAATAGTTCTTAGCACACTTTGGTCTTTGTGGATTCGATACCCGAACCACTACAACGTACTAACTGTACGCTTGCAGTGATTTCTTGGGTGAAAATCTGAGCCATCAAGTACTTTGGTAGATTAGCTCACAAGTGGGAAGAGCTCCTCAACTACAGGCCACTGCCAAAGTGCTCGTGTGAAGCTTCAGAGACAATTCTAAAGGAGCATGAAGAAGAAATAGTGTATCAGTTCCTGATGGGGTTGGATGATGTGACATTCGAGAACGTGTGTACAAACATCCTTGGATTGGATCCGCTTCCTGATCTCAACTCTCTATCTCAACGTGTGATCAGAGAAGAGAGACGGCTTTATTCTTCACGTGTGGATTCAAGACAATTGGCTGTTGGCTTTTCTTCAAAAACAGAGAGTAAGCCAGCTGATACGGCAACGATGGAAGGGCTATCCGCATCGGTTTCAAGAAGTCGTGGCACGGTGTGCACAAACAGTGGTCGAAGCGGACATGAGAAAAAGGAGTGTTGGCAAATCATTGGTTTCCCAGATTGGTTTGTCGAGAGAAACCAAGGTACTGATCGTGGTAAGAGTCAGAACAACATGGGCCGAGGCAGAGGAAGAGGAGCATAGGTTCGACCAAACGTGGCTCAGACTGCAGCTCTTGTGACGCAACAGACTGCCACGATGTCGTCTCTCACTCCGGAATAGTGGTCAAAGCTTACTGCTTTGCTTGAGCAGCAAAAGCCCACACCGATTCCATATCGCTTGAACGGTAAAGAACAGACAGGGGAAGTAATATTGGATACTGGGGCATCGCACCATATGACTGGTGATGCAACGGTTCTTAGTGACGTGGAAAGCATTGTTGATTGTCCAGTAAGCTTTGCTGATCGGAGTCTAGTTTCCGCAAAACATTGTGGAAATTTGAAACTCTCGGCAAAGATCACACTCTTCAATGTCCTTCTAGTTCCTGATTTAAACTGCACCTTGTTGTCTGTGGCTAAGTTGCTAAAGCAGACTGGATTTATTGTTGCGTTCACTGATACATTATGTTTCTTGCATGACCGTTTTTCGAGGATCCTGATTGGAGCCGGTGAAAAACGGAACGGTGTTTATGTTTATCGGAATGTGACCATATCGAGAGGTTACAGAGTGAAAGCTACCAAAGATCTAACTTTGTGGCATCGTAGATTTGGACATCCGGATTTTGGCGTTTTAAGTTTTTTGCCTTTTGTTTTTGGTGTTGCGAATAATCCTACCAAGTATTAAGGATGTGATATTTGTTTTAAGTCCAACTAAACTCGCGAGGTATTTTTTGAGAGTGATAATAAAGCTGCTGGTTCTTTTGATTTAATTCATTGTGACCTCTGTGGTCCGTACCGTGTTAAATCTTCTTGTGGCGCAAGTTACTTTCTCACCGTGGTTGACAATTTCTCACGGACTGTTTGGGTCTTTCTTCTGCTCGAAAAGACAGAGGTCAAAACCGTTCTACCGAATTTATGTCACATGGTGAATCGACAATTTGGAAAGTTTGTCAAAACAATACGAACGGATAATGGAATGGAGTTCATGTGTCTCACAAAGTACTTCCATGACAATGGGATACTTCATCAAACGTCATGTGTAGCTACACCGCAACAAAATGGTAGAGTCGAAAGGAAACCTCATCACATCTTGAATGTCTCGCATTCTCTTATGTTCCAGGCGAACCTTCCGGTAAAATTTTGGGGAGAATGTGTACTTTCTGCGGTACGTTTAATTAATCGAACCCCTTCCAAGCTCTTGAAAGGCAAAACTCCGTATGAGATTCTTCATGGAAAAGTCCCATCGTATGATGATATCAAGACGTTCGGATGTTTGTGTTACGCTCACAAGACATCTCGGAGTAAGGATAAGTTTGACGAAAGGAGTAGAAAGTGTGTTTTCGTTGGGTATCAATTCGGAAAACATGACTGTAAAGTCTATGACACCTTGAGCAAGGAGTTCTTTGTATCTCGGGACGTGATCTTTGACGAGAACTCATATCCATTTGCTGAATCCGCTGAAGTTGTACCAGTCATAACCACGCAGACTTCAGATCTGATCATGGATGCTTGGTTCGTAGACGACAAGGGGAGAGTGGTTCTCAATCCAGGTGAACCAGAGCAACATGACGAAACAGAGCATCAGCCTCTGGTGGTGCATCATGCACCTTCTGGTCCTGAAGAAGCTAATTCGTAGCATGAACCTGATTGATACGCTCATGACCAGACCGGTGCAGAGGTAGAACAGAGTCTTGAAGCTGATCACCCTGTGACAAATGAATTGCTAGGCAGAGGTCATAATCAGACAAGACAGTCTATGAAGCTCAATGACTATGTTCTGTATAATGCACAAAATCTTTCCGATAAACACACTTCTTCCGTTCTACCCAAATCCAGTTCAGAGTCTCCATCTACGGTCCTTGGTAAGAATTTGTATCCTATAGAAAATTTTGTCTCTGATGACTTATTTTCCACACGGCACCAAGCTTTTCTTGCAACTCTCTCTGCTAATGTCGAACCACAAAGCTTCAATGAAGCCATGCAAGACGAAAACTGGAGGAATGTGTGCTCTGGTAAGATAGATGCGTTGGAAATAAACAAGACATGGGATTTGGAAACTTTTCCTGAGGGAAAAAAAGCTACCGGGAGTAAATGGGTTTTTCGTTTGATGTTCAACTTCGATGGGTCAGTAGAAAGACATAAAGCAAGGTTAGTGTGTCTTGGTAATCGTCAAATTGAAGGTGAAGATTATGAAGAAACCTTCGCGCCTGTTGCAAAAATGAATACCATGAGAACTCTCTTGGAAGTTTTTGTAGCCAAAAACTGGGAAGTTCACCAAATGGACGTACAAAACGCATTTCTCCACAGAGATTTAAATGAAGAAGTATATATGAAGTTGCCTCCCGGTTTCAAGTCTGATGATCATAGAAAGGTATGTCGCTTGCGTAAATCGCTTTATGGCTTGAAACAAGCACCACGGTGTTGGTTCGCAAAGCTAACTGAAGCACTTCGTGGGTTTGGTTTCGTACAATCATAGAAAGACTATTCGTTGTTTACTTATATAAAAGACGAAAAGAGTGTTCGAGTGCTTATATATGTCGACTATTTGGTGATTGCAAGCAATGACATCACACTCATGACTAAGTTCAAGAAACATATCTAAGTGAGAAGTTCCGCATGAAGGATCTCGGGAAAGCAAAATATTTCCTTGGTATAGAGATAGCAAGAGGTCTGAAAGGTATGTACCTTTCGCAAAGAAAGTACGCGATTGATATCATAAGTGAGCTTGGGTTGCTCGGCTGTAAACTGATGGCTACTCCTATGGACCAAAACCATCACTTGCTGGCCAACGACAGTCCATTACTTCCGGATCCAACAGGTTTTCGTCGGGTGGTTGGACGTCTTGTCTATATAACAATAAAAAGACCTGAGATTTGTTATCCAGTCCATGTCCTTTCTCAGGTTATGCATGCTCCGAGAGAGGCTCATTGAGAGGTGGCTATGCGAGTGATATGCTATCTTAAAGGTGCTCTGGGGAAAGGAATCATGTTGAGGTCCGATAGTGATCTTCGTGTGCGAGCATTTTGCGACTCCGATTGGGCGTCTTGCCCGAGAACTAGACGGTCCCTTTCAGCTTATGTAGTGGTGTTCGCGAATTCTCTAGTGTCTTGGAAGACGAAAAAACAAGACACAATATCTCATTCTTCCACCGACGCCGAGTATAGAGCGATGGCAGCAGCGTTACGTGAAATGAAGTGGATGAATCATATTTTGGCATATCTTGGCTTGGATCATGCGGAACCAATGGAGCTTTACTGCGACAGTAAATCTGCAATACACATTGCAACTAATCCGGTTTTTCAAGAGAGGACGAAGCACATTGAATCTGATTCTCATAGCGTTCGAGATGCGGTTCAAGACAAATTAGTTGTGACTCGACATGTATGTACAACAGAACAAGTTACTGATATCTTAACTAAAGCTCTTGGAGGACCTGCGTTTCAATATCTTTTGTTCAAGTTAGGAGTCTGTAATTTACACGCTCCTACTTGAGGGGGAGTGTGAAGATATGTTAAGATATATATGTCGATATATTATGTGAATATTAGTTAGCGTATATTCTCTAGGTTAGATTTGGTTTTTTCAAAAACTTGAGAAAGAAGTCACGATGAGAGTTGTATATATAGGGTCTTATACGTATCCAATGGAATCAAGTCTTCTTCTATACATTCTTGATACTCTCTTAACATTGGGTGAGAGGGACAAGTATGGGTCGATTGTTTCTTTGTTTGGAGAGAAAGGGAAAAGTCATGTTGATGAGTGAAAAGGCATTGGAGTTGTGGTTTGATAAATTCATGTGGTATAAGGGAAAACCGAAATAAAATTCTCGAGAAAAACAAGTAAAAAAAGTTGAAAATTGTTGACATGATTTAACTAATCGACCCGCGGTCGATGCCACGACCGTTGAGATTCGCTGCACAAATTCAGTACCTTTTTCCGTGTTTTGATCGACAAAAGCATCGACTTACGGTCGATCGTTTGATGAAAAATCATTTTAATTCAAACAACATCAGACCAAGTGATAAACCGAATAAACTAGGGAAGAAAAAGCATATTTAAATGAGAAGTTCACACATTTAGACACATTTAGACACATTTACACAAAAGGCACCTTGTGTCACTTACACAAAGTTTAGTAGAGATGAGTCAAAATTACCGGATACCCCTCAAAACCCTTGTCGCGTGAACAACGAAGCTTTAAAATTTATAAGTTTGTTTCCTAAAAATCACACAATCCACAAGTGCACGGATATGCTATTGTAGTACTTAGAATCGAACTACAAGGAGCAATTTTCCTAACTATTTAGATTTAAGAATTTGGAATACACATTCGAGTCGAATCTAAGAAAATAAGAAACGTTGAGTTTGTTTTTGGGTTTTCTTAAGATACCATAATTGAAAGCAAAGCAAGGATATAAACAACCAATAAACTTAAATAAAGAAAACAAGTATAAACATAAAGATGCGAACTTGAAATAAACAATGAACTAAGATGATGGACAAAGGGTTGTTATAATAGACTCACTTAGCAAGACGGTAATAGAGGTGTTAGTTCACTTATTAAGCAAAAATTCAAGACCAAAGGCATTACTAGCCTAATCCACTCTCATGACAATATACCATTCCCATATTGATCGCATTCACTCAACTCTCGCTTTTTGCTAATGATAAATAAATTAGGAATCAATAAGAATAAGTCTATATAATTACTAATCAAACCAGCAAATAAGTCGCATTAGCTAGATTGAAATAGCAAGTATTTGGTTCTCTTACGCATTTCATCGAACACCTCTCGGGCGTGAAATGCATACAAGTCTACATCTTAGTTAGCTACTCTAAAACCTAGCATTAAGCTCACCAACTCCTTTGAAAAACTAAGATTAATTATCCCTAAAACTAATTTTACAATCCTAACTAAGAGATATCAACCCCCAAAAGTTCATCAAAGAGACTACTCACACGTTGTGCAAGAGAAAATAGAAGGAGAAAGAGAAAACATAATCATAGATCAGTTGAGTTGTTGATCCAAAGTACAATCTTAGAAAGAAAGAGTCTTGATCTTAAAGATCAAGAGAAATGTCACAAAAGTCCAAGCTTTGTCTAAGAAAAATGTATAAAAGGGTCTTGATACATAAGATTAGGTTTAGGGGCTATTTATAGGGCAAAGGAAGGTGATTTTTTTTTGTTTATGCATGCCACTATCGATCCTATGCATATGTCTATCGACCAACAGGTTGATAGTGGCATGCATTAGGCAGAAAGCTGCCTTATGCATGTGGCTGTTGACCTAATGCATGCCCCTGTCGACCTTTTGGTCGATAGCCACATGCGTTTGGCAGATTTTGTTTCCTCTTTGTTCTTTTGAAGGCTCTTTTGCTTCCACCTTTTTCCCATGCATTTAGCTCTTGATTCCCCTTGCTTCTTCAACATTTGATCCTCTAGAATCCACCATATGAAGCTCTCAAATTGGTCACCTAAAGGTTGTACTTACAAATGCAACAAGATGCATGCAAATGCAATAATTCCTAAACTAGACGCAACTTAGAAACTAAATGGATTCTAGCACTTAGATGTAATATGTACATCCTAAATGCAACTAAAACAAAGATAAATAAGCTATAAAATGCATTCAAACCTATACATATCAACTCCCCCGGACTTATTCTTTGCTTGTCCTTAAGCAAACAACAAAGACTAAACCCGGAAGTGAGGTTTTAAAATGGGCACTCAAAACCAAGATAGAAAAGAAATGCTTTAAGACCAATGTCCTAAAAACAAGTATAATGGTGCAAAGATCATCTAAGAGCCTATGTACTTCTCAATGATCATCACAAAATCAACTCTTAGTATCTAAGCTAAGCATCCATAATCAATCCAATCGCCAATTCCTTTTTACATTTAATTAAGCTTAGACGTGAATTCTTACTTATGGGAAATGCATCTCATCCATTCGGTTTAGTTCTTTAGAAAGGGTTTTGGTGTGAAGAAGTGTTTGAAAGATAGTGTTTTCACACGACTTTATTGGTTTCTCTCAATAAGTAGTGCGAGGCGATAAGCAAAAGCAAGGTGGTGTCCGAAAAAATTACGGATACAAAGCATTTACTTACTCCAATTATTCCCACCCATTGCTTCCTAAGAATCTAAACAAAACCTTAAGATGTTTCCCATCTTAGCACTAGAAACCATGAACTTTTATTCCTTAACTCACTCTTTTCTTTTTGTAGACAACTAGAGATTCTTAGACATTTTTACATCTTAGATACTAACCTCTTCTTAATTCTTAGAGCCACTACTTTATCCACTTTGAATTCTTTCTTTTATTTTCATAATAAGGGTGAACTCTCTAAGCTTTTCTTTGATTTCTAAGGCTAGAGCTTAATCTTTTCTAATCTCTAGTGTCTTTTTCTTTCACTTCTTTTCTTTATCTTTTTCGAATATTCTTTTCTTTTATTCACACAACCTAGGATCATATTTACATTAAAAAAAACATTTACTTGAAAATATCCACACTAATCATTCCCAAGAGTCAAACAAACCCAAAATCACTAAGGATTTTTCCTTCTTCAGACTCTAGTTAACCTTAAAATGAGGCTAACTCTAAGGAAATATTCTCTTTGTCGTTCAACTTCAAATCACTCGGATTTTTGTCTGTGTGCGCACTTTCCAAAAGAGACCTAAAAAGCGAAAATTTAGGGGTTTTTTTAAAGAAAGGTTTAAGGGTTTTCAAGGGTTGGTCACTACTCTAAAAGTGAGAGTAAACATTGGAGCTAAGAGAGGGTGGTAAATTTGGTTAAAACATAGCTCAAATGATAGTGTTTTCTCATGATCAAGTATAGCAAAACCCATTAGCAAGATTTTAAATTCAATTATGTTCCACTTAGATAGGAATTGACTCAAAAGACCATTTACTTCAATATTCACAACGACCTTCAAGTGTTAAATTCCTATCACTGATTTTCTAAAGACTAAAAGTGGTCTATGCAACATTGTACTTCTAGTGAGGGCATTGATCATTAAGTAAAACTTAACTATCTACAAGGCAATTCTATCTTTGTTCCCTATGCAAATGCAATCCTATAAGCTTTTATCAACCAAAGTATATACAAATGATGCAAACTGTATGCAATGATTTTGAAAACAAATTGAAATTTTTTTTTTGGATTTTTAGAGTTTTTCGATATTTTTGTTGTTTTTCAATAACTTAGCTATAAACAATGCAAGACTCAAAGATGCTAAAAACAAAAACATCAAAACAAAAAAACGTCATTAGTACTAAGCCTCTCCCCCGGACTTAAATTTCACCGTCCCTGTGAATCTAATATGAGTCTCTTAAAAACACACATAAAACCAAAAATATGAATGGTATAAACAATGATAAGTAGGTTGTACCTTTTTATTCTAAGGTGAGCTATGTTTGGTTGGATCTCCTCTCTTCCTTGTGCGCGTGTAAGTCTTAAGGTTGGGTTTGTTTCTTGTTTGTTCTCTCAAAGCCGCCAAGGAAGCGAGCGCTTCTTCAAGTCCTCAATGTCTCAATTTACTTTTTCTTTAAATAACATTCTCTCCTCTTGAAGAATCTTGAAGAGTTCCTTTTCTCGCTTCGTTTTGGGAATTAATTAGGGCGTGTTTGAGGCGGTAATTGCTCATTCCCAACTCGACTCTCCATGTACTCAGACCATCCTTGTTGGTTTTGAATTTTCCTTCTTATCCTCTTTTCCCATGTGTACAAAGATGACATTTTCAAAAACACCAAGTTTTGTTAGTTTATCACAAGGAAGAATCACAAACATCCTTTTTCCGGTGTTGAAATTGTTAAAAAGATGCTCTATCTCTTTTGTAGCCTTGTTTACCTGGATGAAACACTAATAGATGAGATCTTGGAATCTCATGTGATCTCTTTCCGGAATTTACTCGCCTAATAGGACTTGAGCTGTTTTGGATAAGGGGGTTAGGAATTCTCCGAAGTAGATGAATGGTTGGGTTTTTTTCTTAACCCATTTCCCTTGGAAACTCGCCATGTGTATTAGAAAGAGAACCACTATGTTTATATCCTTTTCAAAATCATCATCTTCAACATATTCTTTCCACTCCATAAAGTCTTCCTTAAGTCCTCGAAATAGAAGAAGCACTTCATTCCTCGTCTTCCCTCCATTTTTGGCCCTAGTAAAGATAGTGTTGGCCAAGAGCCTTTGCATATATCTAACCACCGGGTTTCGTATCTTCAGCGACTCGAAACTCTCATTTGTAAAGGACCCATCGACTATCATATCCCAAAACGCATCAATCCATCCCCAATATGGAAAAGTAGCCTTGTCATTAAGGGTAGGCTATATGCTTTGCAAACTTCATAGATGCTCATGGAATACTCTTTGTCCCTTATCTTGAAGTTGAGATATCCCCATTTAGCTCTAGGTTGACTTGGAGAATGAAACACGAGCTTCATTGTTGCAATAAAATCATTCACCTCATGTATATATGTTGGCTCATCCATATATACCAAGAAATGGAGGTACATGTTCTCTAGGAGATAGCACACTTCCTCATAAAGACCTATCTTTTGCAACACCTCTTTTGCTAAGAACTTTGTTGGTGTGATTTCCTCTCTTTCGAAGTGTCTTCTTTTTTCTTTCTCTTCTTCACTCCAAGTTGTGTCTTTGATTTCCAATGGAGGAGGAATTGGAGCTCTCACTAGAGGACGCTTTACGAGTGTTGGTTTTTTCGATGGAGCCTCCTTTGTCATTGAAGCTCTTATTGAATTAGTGGCTTCTTTTAAAGTTAAAGATAGCTTCGATTTTCCTTTTTTTGTTTTAGCTCCCGTTCCACTCCTTGTATTAGGTGACATGGTGATGAGAAACTTGTTTGATTCCTACATTGAAAATATGTATGTAAGTTCAAAGAATTTTTTTAAATGTAATAACTTGAATCCAAGAAGGTTCTAAATTCAAGACCAATCTCAAAGCATCATGGAAGATAATAATCATGAATAAAATGACTCAAGACATCAAAGATTCAAAGAATTACAAATTTTTAAATTTTGTTCAACAATCCCGCCACTAATCCAAACTCACTTAGTAAAATGGTCATACCATTGTTTTTACTCAACGAAATTGAAAAATTCTTGTTGGGAACTTCATATCTAACAATAGACTATTATTTAATATCATTAAGTCACCAAATAACCTCAAATTTCTGAAAAGTTACCCACCAAACTCAAGAACACTCATTTTCAAGATTTTGCAATTAAGCTCTAAATCTTCTAAACTAAGTCTTGAATTCTAATTACCAAACATTCTTGAACTCATTCTAACCATTAACAAACATCATTCAAGCTAAGGACTTCCAAAATCACGATTTTCAATTTCAAGGAAAGCTCTAACCTTTCTTGAAATTTTGAAAGTTAGAGAACATACTTTTGTTGCTTGAAGAGGAAATGTAAAGAATGCTTCTATGGATGATTTAGATTATGCAAAGTAAAATTTTCGAAAATGAGTTTGAAATTTTCTATATTTGTCTTGAAAAAGAGAGAGAATTTTTCTTGCAAAGTTTTTGATGAGAGAGAAAAAGTGATGATAAGGAAGAAGAAGCTCATTAAACACATATGCTCTTTTCAATATTGCAAAATACTCCCGTTTCTCTTCTTCCTTTGCACATTTGTCAAACATTTCAAAATTTGGAGGATAGTTGCTTGAAATCTCTCTGGGAAGCTCTTCGGTATATTTTCTGTTCATTTTCGTCTTCCTACAAAACATAATCATAAGATATGTATCAAAAGTTTAAATAGATAAAACTTAAAATTGAAATTTTAGAAATTTTTATTT
The DNA here is from genome assembly GCA_900406275.1 of Anastatica hierochuntica. Lineage (NCBI taxonomy): Eukaryota > Viridiplantae > Streptophyta > Magnoliopsida > Brassicales > Brassicaceae > Anastatica > Anastatica hierochuntica. Next base: position 1,521 of record OVAN01014244.1, on the reverse strand, counting down.
ATATAACAAAGTGACTTTTCTTGGGAACGCATCCCAAGGGTGCTTATATATAGTCATTAGCTTGACTTTGAAGTGGTCTATGGAGACGGAGCATCGCGAAGAACAAGATAACTCGCTTCTTCTATCAAAGTATCTGGAAGATAAGGCTTGCATCGTTGCACATTCACCGTGAACTCCTCTACAGAATGGTTTTTCAAAATGATTGAACCATATTGCATTACTTCTTCCACCTCAAATGAACCTGTCCACTTTGATTTCAACTTCTCGGGAAAGAGCTTGTATCTAGAGTTGAACAAAAAGACCTTATCTCCTTTCTTGAATTCTTTTTTCAGATCTTCTTGTCAAAAAGGCTTTTGTCTTTTCCTTGTAGATTTGAAGTTTTCATAAGGGTTTTGTCTCAAGTTCTAAAATTCTTCCAATTTTACCAATCTCCTTCCCGTAGGTTCTTTGAAGTCGAAGTTTAGTTTCTTTGTTACCCAAAATGCTTTGTGCTCCATCTCAAGAGGTAAATGGCAAGACTTTCTATAGATCAAGTTGAAGGGTGTGGTTCCAATCGGTGTCTTGAATGCCTTGTCCAAAGGGCATCATCAAGCTTCAAAAACCAATCTTTCCTATTCACTCCAATCTTCTTCTCTAATATTTCCTTGATTTGTCAGTAGGATACCTCTACTTGTCCCGAAGTTTGCAGGTGATAAGGTGTTGCCACTTTATGTTTCACTCCATTATTCTTCAAGAGTTTCTCGTAAACCTTGTTGATGAAGTGGCTTCCACCATCGTTTATACTATCCTTGGGGTACCAAATCTTTGAAAGATAGTCGTTTTGAAGAGCTTAACAACTACCTTGGCATCATTAGTCGGACTTGCGATCACTTCTACCCATTTAGAGACATAGTCAACTGCCACCAAGATGTAGAAGTTTCCATTCAATTTTGGGAAAGGACCCATGAAGTCTATTCTCCACACATCAAAGATCTCGACTTCAAGAATAGGATTTAGGGGCATCTCATTTCTCTTCGTTATATTTCCCCTCCTTTGACAAGTATCACACTTGGAGACTACCTCATGTGCATCCTTGAACATTGTAGGCCAACAAAAACCGAATATAAGGCCTTTTTAACCATCTAGAAAGTAGCAAAATGCCCACCATAGTTAGCACCATGACATTTTTATATGATCTCTTTAGCTTCTTCTTCCAGTAAACATCTCCTATAGAATTGATCCTTACATTGCTTGTAGATGAAAGGGTTATCCCAATAGAATGACATGAGATCATGGTAGAATTTCTTCTTCCCATAAGTTGCCATGTCCGGCGCCTCTTTTCCACTCACAAGGTAGTTTACAAAGTCAGCATACCAAGGGATTGTAGTTGATACCGCACTTGCACACTTGTCTTCCCATTGGTTAAGATTTCCATCAATGAGGAAAGATATTTCCACCGAGTTTATTTGTTCTTCCAGGAAGAGTCGTTTATGGCACTACAAGAAAACACGCAATTTGCGAGAGAAATTTGCGAGGAAAATT
>OVAN01014243.1:0-12189 GCA_900406275.1 Anastatica hierochuntica | reverse complement strand
TTAGGAGCTGGGAAATAGGCTCCATAACTAGCAGAAAGAGATATGGCGACAGCGGGTCACCTTGCCTGAGACCCTTTATTAACTAAAACTATGATTTTATATGTTTTTAATTAACTAGGTGGTGGTCCGTGCGGATGCACGGACATGACGAATTTTCACTAAATTATTCTTAAAAACCACAAACCGACCTCTTTTTTATATGTAAACCTTCGTTCGCTAAATGTGTCGCACAAAATGGAAAAATGGGTCTTTTCAGAAGTACAATAACCGAAAACCAAAAATAAACCATTTGAGGTAATTCTTACCCTATAAAGACAATAAATTATGGTCTAAAATTCGTCTATAATTTGTTGTCTTTTTAAAAAAAATCTAAAGACATACCTTCATTTTTCAAAGTATGTCAAGGTAGATGGTATTAAAAATAAGTTTGGTTTTTATAATTTATAATCAAACTTCATTGGTTTTTTTCAATTAAATAATCAAACTTCATTGGTATTACACATCAACATTAATAGGATGTGTAATATTCAGGACAAAACAAATATTTGTTAAAAAGATAAACACGAGGAATTTTTTTATTCGTTTAAGATAAATCTCATAATTTCCAGTAGGGTTAGTATCGTCTTTCGTAAAATACAGAAAATTTTTCTAAGCGTAAAATAAAAGATAGCCAATGAAAACGTGACACATAAGGTAAAACCTTTTAAAAAAAAAACACAAAACCAGCGAGCTCTAGAAAATAAAAAGGGATGATTTTAAAAAATATTTATAAAAGAAAATAATAAAAAAGGACGATTTTTTAAAACTTTTATGAAAATAAAAAAAATAATTTTAAAAATAATATATAAAAGAAAATAAAAAGAGACAGATTTTTTAAAAAATTATAAAAGCAAATAAAAAGGGATTATTTTTAAAAAAAATTAATACACAAAAGTAATATGTTTTTTTCAGAATTTTGAGTAGGGTTAGTTTAGTCTTTTATGGGAGGTGAACTATTTTTTAAAACTAAAAATAAGAGATAGCCAATAAGAGAACGGCACATAGATTAAAACATATTTATCAGAAGTATAAAATAAAAATCGCCGAACTCCAAAATTGCACCACGTCACTCGTAAATTCTGTGAGCGCGACACGTAAGCGAACGTCTTCGTATTTAATATATATATAGATGTCAAAGAAATTTTCATGCTTATGTATTTATTTTTGGCCATATATCTTAAAATATTAATTGGTGATTTCACCTACCTATGCTTTGGAGCAGAGGTTAGTTAGTTAAAAAACAAAAAAAAAAGTTAAAAGAATATTTTCACTTTAGTAGAAACCGTTCATCTTAGTGATCGGATGCAATTTATGAAGCAAAAAATTTGTTCAGTGAAAAATGATCTTTGCAGTTGATTCTTAATAAAAATAATAATCCATACAATAAAAATAATGTTTCCAGTTGTATTCATCTTTTATGTAAATTTTATTTTGAATTAACAGCTATTATAATTTATTTTATTTTAATCCCAAAATGAAGAAAAAATCATTTATTTTTAAATAGTTTTATTCATTACATTTGAAATAATTAATTTGGTTCTTTTACAGCAGAGAATTATTTAATTTAATATTTAAGTATTTTTAAATTTTAAAATAAATAATACATAAAATATATTTTTAAATATTTATTATGTGATCACGGCCAACGACCATGAGGCCTCGGAATTCGCGGACGAACAGCTTGTACATGAGGAACCCAAAGCCAAGGAGCAGCTGGATCCAGAAAACGCCTTAACGGAATCATCCGGTCTAATAATCCGATCCAAGACGCAGCAGCTCAACCGTGTCGTCCAAGAACTTATCCGACTGGATCTGTACAGCTTAGCGAGTGCTTATCCGATCGCGTTGATCGTGCTTCAAGCCTCCGAAAGCCGTCATTAATGGAGGTGTCGGGTCTTGCACTCTTTTTCCTTCTCTCGGTTTTGTCCCACCGGGTTTTCTGAAAAAGATTTTTAACGAGACAAGTGCCGAGACTATTTCTCGAGCCCATTAATGACAAAGGGCCCACGTTTTTGAAGACCAAGAAGACTAATAGGGTCGTATAATGCATGGAATATTAGTTATAGTCTTCTTGGAATTTGTAGTTTTATTTAATGCTTTTCTTTTAATGAGGGTGCTTCTTACCTAACTCTTTTCCTATATAAGGAGCACTCTTCTCTTCATTTGTAATAATCCAACTTTCAAACAACTTTCTCTCTCTTTTGATTGTCTCTCTAGAAATCAAAAGAAACTTAATACTTTAGGAATTTTTTCCTTTGTAAATCTAAGCCGAAAGTCCGAGAGCTTTCCGCATCTCTTCAGAAGTTTCAAGCGATCCATGCATCGTCGTTCGGATTCATCCTCTCGCCGTCACGAGAAATTGAGTTATCTTCGATTTACTTCGTGTTCGGATTCTTCTAAAAATTTGACCGTTCGACTTCTGCCTCGTTACCTCTCATCCGAACGTTCGTTCCCCGATCCCAACGTTCGTTCCTCCATGCATATATCCATAAGACCGTTCGTACACTCTTATCCGAATGTGCCTAACCCTTAAACTGTCCAAGTCTTCCGCTACAATCCTCATAACCATCAAGACGAGAAGTACATCCTAGGAGCCGATCCTTTGTCTCGACAAAGATCACATCAAGTGGTATCAGAGCACTTCCCGTCAGGTTGTATCTTTCCGAACTATACTTTTCCAGACTTTTCAGTTTTCAAATTTTTACTAAATATGTTGAATTTCTCTTAAGCTCTCGTGAGCATCTTTACTCGGATTTTTCGTGATTTTTCCTTGCAGGTACAATGTATGAGACAAGCGGCAACCAAGCTCTTATCGCCGCCATCACGGCTAACATGGCCAAAATGATGGACGAGAAGTTAGACAAAAAGCTCGACCGAAAGTTCTTGGCTTTCAAAGAAGAAATCAGACACTCCGAACATAGTGGGTCCGACCGTATACCACGAAATATCACCACGACCAAATATTATAGCCAATCGTCCAACTCTCACCGAAATCGGCGAAGACATTGTGACCGAGATCGTGACGAATGCCAACCGCGCAACAACTTCTCTAGTTTAAAGCTCCAACTCCCTTTGTTCAAAGGAACGAACGATCCTGAAGAATACTTGGAATGAGAGAAGAAAATCGAGATCGTCTTTAACAGTGGGGAATACACCGAAGCCGAACGAGTAACGCTAACCCTGGTCGAGTTTAAAGAATACGCTCTAAGCTGGTGGGATCAACTAGTCACCACCCGAAGACGTATCGGAGATAATCCTGTTGAAACGTGGAGTCAATTGAAGATCCTAATAAGAAGGCATTTCGTCCCGAGCCATTATCACCGAGAACTACACTTTCAGATAAGGAATCTCGCCTAAGGAGGAAGGTCCATTGAGGAATACTAAAAGAAAATGGAGACACTTATGCTCCGGGCCGATACCCAAGAAGATGTCGAGGCGACTATGTCCCGATTCATGGGCGACCTTAACCGAAACATCATTGATCTTCTCGAAGTCCAACATTACGTGGAACTTGAAGAATTATTCCACAAGGCGGTCATATTCGAGAAGCAGTTTAACCGAAAGAACGCATGTCTGAGCTATGATGCCCGAAAACCGAGCTATCACAAGGAAGAGCGTTCCGAGTACCCGAAGGAATAAGTCAAGCCGAAACCCGAAGAACTTGACCCGCAAGGAAAGGGCAAGTTACGATCGCGAGATATCAAATGCTACAAGTGTCACGGCCTTGGACACTATGCAAGCGAGTGTTCCAATCGAAGGATCATGATCATAAAGGACGATGGAGAGTTCGAATCCGACGAAAAGAAACCCAAAGAAGATTCTTCCGGCTATGAACCTGCTATGAAAGGCGAACTGTTAGTCACTATGCTGAAACTTAGCCTTAAGACTGCCAATGGAGACAACGAGCAACGAGAGAACTTATTCCATTCCCGATGCCTCGTCAAAGACAAAATCTGCAGTCTAATCGTCGACGGAGGAAGCTGCACTAACGTTCCTAGTGAAACAATGGTCCGAAAGCTAGGATTAGAGCTAATAATGCTCCCGAAGTCTTACAAACTGCAATGGCTCAACGACCATGGCAAGATGACCATCAATCGTCAAGTCAAAGTTCCGTTATCAATCGGGAAGTACGAAGATGAAATCCTCTGTGATGTTCTGCCCATGGATGCCAGCCACATTCTACTCATAAGGCCTTGGCAAACCGACCGCCAAGTTACTCACGATGGTTTCACTAACCGTCAAATCTTTGAGTTCAAGGGCCGAAAGATCGTCTTACTTCCGATGACGCCTTAGGAAGTCTATCAAGACCAAATGGACATGAGAAAGAAGAAGACCGCCGAGTCCCCGTATTCTTCCGCATCCAAACCTACAAAAAGCAACGAGTTTAATACGCCGAAGGGAAGTAACAAACAAAACTTACTCTTTATGATTAAAGAGCCGACCGTGAATCTTGATGCGCAAAGACATGCTACGCTTAGCAAGATTGAAAATCTCTCATAGGAATTCCATGATGATTCAATCAAAGGCTGCCCCGAAAGATTGTCGGACGAAATCAGTTTTCAACCGACTCCATAGCAAAGGACTCGAGGTAATTATTTTGACTCCAAGAATAGGATGAAGTCTAATTTACTTTTTTTGGATACATGCCGAACTATTTTGAAAGCTAATCTGTCCGAAAAGGTAGATTATGATGATAATCCGAGCATCCCCAAAGAATCCTTGGCCGAATTGAAGTCACAACCACCAAATCACAAAAGCTGTCCAGAAAACACTTTTGACATTCTAGCACTTCGGGAAGCATATCTCTCCAACCATACGGAGTTAAGAAACAAACTCAACTGTTATGGAAAACTAACGCATTGGAGCATCATGAAAAACTGAAATCAATGCCACAACTACTTAGACTCAAAAGTTATGGATTTTACAATTTGGGTGAATCTGGATTTTCGTAATCTTAACCTGTGCGCACTACAAAGGTTATTCCGACCAGACCCGGACGAATCAAGCTACAATCAAACATGTTCCAGATTTGTAAGCCATCAAGGAACATCTACGAACCAGTTTTAGGCCAAAATCAATTTGGAGCTGAAAGTTATCAACTCTGCAAACCAATTGATCCTACGCTCGCCTGATTTTGAACTTTCCAAGTCCGGAACAATGCAAGCCTACATATGGCAACCAGGAAAGTTTGAACGAGCTAAGGTAAGTGTCTATGATCTCAAAAATTTCCTTATTCTTCATTACGCAGATATGATTCACTTGTCTTTGTCCGAAGCGTCCAATGCAGGTTTCAAGACAACTATGAAGCGCGCATGAGGAATCCGAAGGAAAGACATGACAAACGATCCAAACCAGCTTATGTGGACAAGGATAATCATTAAGTTGTCAACTACTTCCGACCGATAAAAGAATCCCTATACGATTCGAATCTCAAACTGAATCTGAGCATGAACATTTTCGGAATAAGACTGTTACTTTATGATTATTTCAATTGTCTTATTTTTCTCTTTGCAGGATATGCTGATTTAAAGAGAGCTTCAAAAAAATTCAAGCTCATACCGCACATGGACGAGCCATTAAAGATCATAAAGAAAATCAACGACAACGCCAACGAAATCGATCTCCAAGGTAAGTATACCATGAGCTCGGATTTTGATGTTACTAACTTACTCCATTTTCGTGCAGAAGTTTCCGACGATTTCGATTTAAAGAAAAATCGTTTTCAACTGGGAGAGGATGATGTGATCATGGCCAACGACCATGAGGTCTCGGAACCCGCGGACGAATAGCTTGTACCTGAGGAACCCGAAGCCAAGGAGCAGCTGGATCCAGAAAATGCCTTATGCGAATCATCCGGTCCAATGACTCGATCCAAGACACAACAGCTCAACCGTGCGTCCAAGAACTTATCCGACAGGATCCAGACAGCTTAGTGAGTGATTATCCAATCGCGTTGATCGTGCTTCAAGCCTCCGAAAGCCGTCATTAATGGAGGTGTCGAGTCTTGCACTCTTTTTCCCTTCTCTCGGTTTTGTCCCACCGGGTTTTCCGAGAAAGGTTTTTAACGAGGCAAATCCCGAGACTATTTCCCGAGCCCCTTAATGACAAAGGGCCCACGTTTTTGAAGACCAAAAAGACTAATAAAGTGTCGCCCAATGCATGGAATATTAGTTGTACTTTTCTTCGAACTTGTAGTTTTATTTAATGCTTTTCTTTTAATGAGAGTGCTTCCTACCTAACTCTTTTCCTATATATGGAGCACTCCTCTCTTTATTTGTAATCATCCAACTTTCAAACAACTTTCTCTCTCTTTTGATTCTCTCTCTAGAAATCAAAAGAAACTTAGTATTTTAAGAATTTCTTCCTTAGTAAATCTAAGCCGAAAGTCCAAAAGCTTTCCACATCTCTTTGGAAGTTTCAAATGATTCATGCATCATCGTTTGAATTCATCCTCTCGCTGTCACGAGTAATTGAGTTATCTTCGATATACTTCATGTTTAGATTCTTCCGAGAATTGACCGTTCGACCACTGCCTTGTTACCTCTTATCCGAACGTCCGTTCCCCCATCCGAACGTCCGTTCATCCACGCATCCATCCATTCAACCGTTCGTACACTCTTATCCGAATGTGCCTAACTCTTAAACTGTCCAAGTCTTCCGCTACAATCCTCATAACCATCAAGACGAGAAGCGCATCCTAGGAGTCGATTCTTTGTCCCGACAAGGATCACATCATTTATCTTATGAGAGGAAGAAATGGACCAACGGTTGCATCATTTCCGCTGCAATCTCGTAAAACCAGAATTCAAACTCTACATTTATCTAAAAAGAACTATTTGTCATTAGGTTATAAACATTACAAAAAATATTTATCTTCTTGAAAGCATGATAAATTTACTTGACCACGTCATTTATTTTCGTTAAACTTGACCAAATCATTTCGATCTCACACAAGTGTATTTTTTTCAATTGAAAATTATATAATGAACGATGGCGAATACAACTTCGGCTATCATAGCCGACGAAATGAAAGCACACAAAAGGAGAGACAAAGCCCGCAATAGGGGAAGCGAAGCCCACAGAAGGGGAGACCAATAGTTTTATAGGTAGAGAACATAAACTAAAACGTAAACAAGAATTAAAAGAGAAGAAGAATGAGTCGTGGCACCATGACTGAAGCACTGAGATTCAAAGAATCAGCAAGGCTCCTAGCAACTTGAACAAAACTCCAAGTAACTTGAGAGGGGAAAGAGTTGCAATAACGAGAGACATGGAGCCTGATCGAAGTCTAAACCTGAAAGACTAACAATCATTTCCAACTAAGAACTGCAGACATGAAGATACAAGTCTGAATGAAGAGGTAACACTTAATACCCCAAAAGACACCAATCTATCAAAACAACATGATCCGACAACTAGTCTAGACTCAAGGGTAACCTAGAAAGCGGACAGGGAAAACGCCAAAGAGAATCTTCACATCTTACATGCGACACTCGTCAAGAAAGTCTAAGCGATCTGAGGACTAAGACTGCCAACCTCCTCGCAAGAGAAGAAATGAAGACCGAACCAACTGCTTTGCCAATCAACAAACTACCTAAAAATCAGGAGCAAGAAGCAGATACCTCCACAGCGGACTACCATCAGAGAGGCGAACCCAAAACCACAACTAAACCAATCCCAGGAACACTGCCGCTCTAAAGATCAATACTCAAACGAGGAACCACAAACCTAATACACTATTACTCATCTAACCACAACTAAAACAACCCTAAGAACACCATCGAGGAAGCGACCGAAACTCACTAAAAGACTAAAGACCCACCAACAGGTCTGAAGCTAGGAGCACTAGCAAAACCGACAAGGGAGACCTGCAAAACCGATAACACCTTTAGCAGAACACGCCTTGCTTGAGATTCACCGGAAAAGCCACGCCTCCTGAAGAAGCCACCTTTGAACCAACTCGCGAGATGATTCCTCGAACCGACGCCGAGAGAAGACAGAGCACCACCGAGGAAGTCTCTATCCAAAGACGAAGGCTGACAGATCTAAACCACTCAACCTTGCTTCAGCAACCACCGGAAGAATCCGCTCTGTCCACACGCCGCCAGCACCACCTGAGCAGACCATATCGGACAAACGCAAAACGCCGATCTAGCGCTCCAGACCCAAAGTGTCGACTCTGAGCCTGTTCACCATATGGACCTCACCGCTTCTTTAAGATCTGACGACCGCCACCATTAAGATGGCCAGAGAAGTGAATTTGGACATCGGATCTCACATATTTGGCAAATCGGAACAGAGAGGGTGAGAGAGGAGCAGAGCAAAACGAAAAAGAGAGGAGGAAGGAAGAGGAGACTCCATCGGCGGTGAGAACCCCCAATGGTGCGTGGTGGCCGAAAATAAGTTTAGGGTTTTGCTCAGATCAGGAACAAGAGATAGCGCCTCTGGATTGTATTTAGTAGCTGAAATTATATTATTTGCTTTTACAAACAAATTTCAAACAATTATTTGAAACTTTCCTCTGTCATGAATATTTTAAATGACGAGAAAATGATAGGTATACACAATATTGAAACTAAGTTACGTTAAAAAAGTTTTAGCAAGAGAAGCTCCTTTAGCTCTAGTGGCAAGGAGACATCTCACCTAAGTCTGAGGTCAGTGGTTCAAACCTCGGCGCTCGCATTTGTGCGAGTTTTAACCTCTTGTGGGGTTTAAGGGTTACCGGATCAGCCCGTTGTGATCCGGATTCTCCAGTATGGGATTAGGGGTTACTGGATCGGCCCGTTGTGATCCGGATTACCAACAAAAAAAAAAAGTTTTAGCAAAAAAAGAAAGTTACATTAAAATAATGCATTTATCTCGACTTGATGTCATCGGCCAGAAATGTCCTTTTCTCTCTCTCCCAAAATCAATTACAACCTAACAGCTGTTTCTGTTCGTCTTTTGTCCTCATCTTCAAAAGGAATATACAACTACTTCTGCTGTTTTTTTTTGGTAAAAAACTTCTGATATTTTACATTTCATAAATCATAACAATATATAATTTATAACACAACAAATAAAAGTAGATTTCAATTTTAGCAAATTAACAATTAATTATGGTAAGCTTAAGTGACTTGATTTTTGGTTTTCTGTTTTCTATTACAATATGAGAAGAGAGCAATCAAAATTAAGAACCTAAAGAAATAAACAGTCTTTTTAGACATTTTCCATTTCCACCTCCAATGAAGTAGTAATTAACTTTTAAAAAAAACCAATAAGAGAGACGAAAAATTTGAGAAAAATTCGAAACCGGTGGGAAATTAAGCCTCCAAAAAACCGGTTAACCTGAGAACCGAATTGCGAACGCGGCTGAGATCTCTTCCTTTGAGAGTTCGTCCGTTACCTGTACAAACGGAAAACGCCATTTGACCTCCTTCCATCCTCCGTCCGACAATCAGATGCGGCGGTATCATTTTCCTTCCTCCTCCGTCCTCCTCCTCCTCCTCCTCCGAGTATCTCCTCGTCATATTATCAGGTATGTTCACTGGAAGTGAGGTAGAGAAAGCTACGGGCGAAGGCAACGGTGTCGTTTTGCTCCTCCTCGATTTGTTTGACATTCGTTCGAAGTTTTCTCGGAAATCGACAGGACGATTCTCTTTCTCGTTCATGTCCTCTCGTCGGAAAATTGGGAAGTGATTGTCGGAGAAAATGATGTCAGATTCATCGAATTCTTCAGACATTTCAAGAAATTAGGGATTTTTAGATTAAATAGAGTTTGGATGAGATTGTAGAATAGTAAGAGATAAGAGAGAAAGGAAAGGGTTCTCTTTATATAGAAGAAGAAGAAAGGAAACGCAGAGACTACTCAAGCTTCTCGTTTCTTCTTTCTTTTCTCATGACTCCCCTTTACTTACACTGTATCGTCTATATGTTTTTGACACTTTCATATAAATTCATTTTATTTTTAATTTAAATTTTCTTAAAAAAATATTCCTAAAAAATAACCCAATAAATAAAAATTCCTATAAAGAAAGGTAGATCAAATTGAACAATCATTTTCCAGACAGCAAATTTTAATTGTTGAAAATGTTTAGGTAAAAGACGAATAATCGTTTTCCAAAGAGCAAATATTAAATGTTATATTAACAAAAAAAAATATTAAATGTTATATTGGGATTTGAACAGGTCCGTTCCTCAAAAGTTCGAGACTCGGAGTTGAAGTGAAACATTTTTCTTAAAGTATATTTTTAATATTCACAGGAAGCTACTAGATAAATCAATTTCGCCAAAATTACTTGTTGAACATATCAAGACATTGACGACACAAAGAAGAAAGAAGTTCAGATAATGATGTATGTTAATCTTCAAAATACTACTTTAATGCAAGATAATTTCCTACTGTATATCCTAATAAGATGATACGATAAGAAGACTGGTTCAATTTCAAACGATCTCAGTCGGTTCAAATATACATACGTATGTTATATGTATGTGTATAATAAATACCAAAAAAAAAACATTATTAGGGATAGAAAATATTTAAATATTGATGGAAACTTGGAAATATACTTTTGAAGTGTTTAACTGAAAAAGGAAGCCAGGTGTCTGGTGTCTGCATTTACTGACAAATCAGTCTCCGTTTCTTGTGGGCCACGTTTTGTTTCACATTATTGTATTTCATTATTGAATTCAGTTTACTAAATTTGTTTATATTTAAATTAATATAATAAGTTTCTTAGCCCGAATTCTTTGAACTGTTATGGACAAAGTGGTCCAACAAATTTTTAATTGTCTTTTTTCTTTTCCATATGAAAGTTTTTATTGATTTTAAAAGCCGGATACCAAGTACCAAGCCGCAACTTTCCAGAACCAAAAACCGATGTCTACACGGGAAATACACATTGACAAAATAAAAGAAGCAATAAACTCAACTATGATCAATCTAATAAACGGCATAAAAAATACAAGAAAGACAAAACTCATGAACTAAGAAGCAGAATTGAGCGTGATGCTAAATTGGTCGACTTTATTGAGAAGGGAGAAAGGCTCTTTATATTGTTCCACCGTGGAACCACAAGCAAATTGTAACCCATTATATTGCTTCGCCTTGACGGAGCCACGAGTATACGACCCTCCATATCCAAAGTAGACGACGTAGAGACTTTGTTGACAGCCGACTACCCAAATACCAAAGCAAGTGAGCCAAAGGCTCCAGTCCCTTACAACGAAATCCGGATTCCACCATCGCTTTCAATTAAGGGACAACACAACTTCTCGAGCCCACAACTTCACCAACCACATTTCTTCAAGATCAAACAAGAGGCATCGAGCTTACCAAACGGAAACATATGCGGATACAAACCCACAACATGGAACCGCCTGGTCAAAATGACAAATGGAGAGAATGTCCATAGCCACCATCGTAAACCAGACGGAAGACACAAAGATCACAACCATTCATCAAGCTCGAACTACCAAACTACCAATCAAATTGCCATAGAGGATCTATGCTTCCCCGATACCGCTAAATACAAAGAAACAAAACCGAGATCTGACCTTGCGATGGGAAAAGGACCGATTAAATGTTGAGTACAAACATAGAGGCGCAATAGAGGGAACACCAGCCTCTTGTTCACAAACGAGAAGCATTTTCGCCTCTAATCTTCACGAATCTACTCATCAAAAATCAGATATGAAAAAACAGTTTGATATCACCGAAAAATCCGACCTCCTTCTTCCAGATTCGTCGTAGAAACCTCGTTTTGATTCCATTCTTCGCACTTCAAAGAGTCCACGCAAGACCACCGTGGTGGAGAAATCTCCCTCTCCGAGATCTGTAGCAGAACTAGCCACATATCGGAAGACTTAGGACAGAAAGAAGGAGAAGACAAAAAAACTAAGAGAGATAAAAAGGGACGGTGACAGAAGGAGCTCCGACCACAGTCCCGAAATCGAATCGTGAATCGCCTTCGAAGTCGGTGACAATTTTTTTTAATTGTCAAGTACTCCTTCCGTTTCATAAATATTTATATTTTTGTATTTTCCACATATATTAAAATATAATTAACAAGAATTAATTTATAACAATAAATATTTTACTTTTAATAGAAACTAAGTTTATTGTCCACACTACGTTGCAGATTTTTTTTTAATTTTTCTTATATATAT
>OVAN01014242.1:0-12189 GCA_900406275.1 Anastatica hierochuntica | reverse complement strand
CTAAGCTAAAACACACTAAAATATGCATGAAATTGTATGTACATCAATCCTTTAAAAGGTTAGGGGCAAATTCATATGACTAAACGGAATCGTGTCGTATGCTCGAAAAGTAATCCCCATGCATAGGCGTGACGATTAGTCATATGAGCCCCTCTTGTCATCGACAACACTGCCCCCGTCAATCGATGTGCGCTTATTATAGAGTAAAGTCATCCATGTTCGGTTCTAACTCCTCTTCTGTGACTGTGTGAGGCCTAGCTCGAGTCTTGTGATACTCAATTGCGTTGCGAACTCGTTACGGGGAAAAGTAACCCCAATGGAACAAACCGCCTCGAAGAAGGTTCCTAACGACGAGTAGATCTTCCGGATGCGAGGGAAGGCGATCGATGACTATAAAACAAAAGAACGATCGGATATCGGCAAATGAAAAGAAAAACGATCAGAGTATCCAAAAACGATACCCGTAGAACCCCATCTACTCCTAAAGCAGGAAATGTATTTGTCCTTGATAGAGGCGCTATCTAAACGAACAAATAAATATTGCTTGTTCCAACTGTGAAAGTTAGACGTAAACGATCGGAACACTGACATATTCTTCCTTAGCTTGAGACAATACCGAAGCGTCAGACACGTGGCCCTCACATACAAAAATATCAATAGATAATCGACGCTCAGATCCATCCCTTGTTCATAACTTAAAACCTTAATTCTGACGAGGTGTTGGAGACCAGCGGGGGAAAGCTGGTTGATCGATAAGCCGTAATGATTTAAAAACTGAACCATGATCCCCAGTATGGGAAACAATAGTCGACAAAACAACATGTGTGCATCGTAGCATGTTAAGAAACTGCGAGGAAGAGAATCGGTGTCTTCTCAATCCTTCAGCATTCGAAACTCAACAACCTCCAAATCTTGGTAGAAATCCTTGATGGTGGCGAGAGAAGAGTCCTGGCATCTGCTCGGCCTTTCGACGTCCTTTTCCAAGGTTGGTCCCGTCGAAAACCATGAGTCGAGCGGTGGAGGTTCGATATCATGCGTGACTCGCCAATAGTCCCTCAATTCCTTGGGATCGATCGAGTGTGCTAAGAACACGATTTTCGGTACGATGTCGTCCTCCCGAACTCATAGACTTTCTGGGGCGAAAATCGACGGTGAAGCATTTACGGGAACTCGGGCATTCCAAGCCATAACAAAAGAAGAGAAGAGAGAGATGGAAAGTGATACAATCTAGGATCTTCTGAACAAGAAAGGGAAGTTTCATATCTGAATTTTCAGAAGGTTTTCTGCGAAAAAAAAAAGAGGAAGTTTCGATGGAGAAGATGTTTGGATAGAGTTTATTTTAGATCTAGAGAATTAACTCTTTGGTGATCTGGAATTGAGAAAAGCTTTTAGAGAATTAACTATTAAGCAATAAGGTTGTTCAATGATCAACAGAGATTCACTCTCTTAGAAAGAAAAGAGAAAATCGAAATTTGCATAAAACTCTGAATGACCTAAACTTCTGTGAAAACAAAGCTTAAATACCCTAAACTACTAAGGGTTTTCGAAAATCCTTATTCCAAAAGGAACTAAGAGATTTCGACCTCGTCTTTAAAATTGGGCTTAAAATTAGGCTCTAAAATAAGAAAATAAACTAAGTCTTAAATCCTACTAAAACCCATCAGCTATTTCGATTTAATCAATCTTGAAAACCGAGTGGTTGAAAGTCTTGGTTAAATCCTGGTTTGCTTCTTGATCTGAAATCGAAATTGGTTCTTGATAAACCAATGTTCCAATTCGGTTCTGAAGCCTTCTTGTCTGAGATCAGGTAACAGGCCCATTGGTGAAAATGAATGGATCTAGAGTTTCTTCAGCCTTGGAATGCGCCAACCCCAGCTCATCTCCCAAGTTCTCTTTGTCTTCACTATCACTTAGTTCTAGTTCAGCTTCTTGAACAACTCGTATTGCATCATTCCATCCACCTTTAAAAGGATTTGCCCTCAAATCCGCAGCTCCTACATGGTAAGGAATCAAGTCAGCGACATTAATGGTCGAACTCACGGTGTACTAACCTTGAAGATCAATCTTATAGGCATTGTTGTTGATGCGTTCTAGCACTTCGAATGGACAATTTGTCCGTTTATCCAGCTTGGACTTCCGTTCTTCCAAGAATCTTTCCTTCCTTAGAAGAATTAGAACCATGTCTCCAGGCTCTAAAATCAGCTCTTTGTGTTTCTTATTGGCATGTCGTACATAAGCCTCAGTGCTTAACTTAATGTTCTTCTTAACCTGTTCATGCAAAGAAACAATGTACTCGACCTTGGCTTTTCCATCAAGATTAGCTTTTTCTTTCAGAGGTAAAGGCAATAAATCCAATGGAGTCAGTGGACTAAACCCATATACAATCTGAAAGGGCGAAAATTTGGTGGTCCTATTGACCGAATTATTATAAGCAAACTCAACACGTGACAAGCAATCTTCCCAAGACTTTATATTTTTCCCCAACAATAGAACGCAGTAAAGCAGACAAAGATCTATTAACTACTTCAGTCTGACCATCAGTTTGAGGATGACAAGTAGTAGAAAACAACAATTTCGTCCCTAATCTAGACCATAGAGTCTTTCAGAAATAACTAAGAAACTTAGCATCCCTATCAGAAACAATAGTTCTAGGCATTCCATGCCAACATACAACATTTATGAAGAACAAATCAGCAACATGCACAACATTATCAGTCTTATGGCAAGCAATAAAACGAGCCATCTTAGAGAATCTATCTACCACAACAAAGATTGATTCTCTACCCTGTTTAGTCTGAAGCAACCCAAGCACAAAATCCATAGAAATGTCAACCCATGGGCTCGTAGCAACAGGTAAAGGAGCATACAAACCTTGTGAGCTGTTTGTGGCCTTAGCTTGGGCGCATACGATGCACCTTTTGCAGAACTTCTCCACGTCCTTCATGTGATTCCCTAACAAATAAATCTCTCAAGGAACAACATGGTAAACACAATCGGTTTCCAAATAACAAAAAACCGTCAAATAGATAAATCAAACAACTGGAATGATTATAACTAGCTCCAAAATGTTCTGGAAATCAGAATCATCCACGCAATATGTGTTAACGTGATCAAAGCCCAGAAACTTAGTTTCTAATGCAGAAAGTAACACGTACCTGCGAGATAGTGCATCAGCAACTACATTTTCCTTACCTTGTTTGTTGTGGATCACGTAAGGGAATGTCTCAATGAATTCTACCCATTTGGCATGTCTCTTATTCAACTTGTGCTATCCCTTTAAATGCTTAAGAGACTCATGATCAATATGGATCACAAACTCTTTTGGCCAAAGGTAGTGCTGCCAAGTTTCAAGAGCTCGGATGAGCGCATACAACTCCTTGTCATACGTTCGATAATTCAGTCTAGCTCCACTGAGTTTTTCGTTGAAATAAGTGATTGGCTTCTTCTCTTGCATCAGAACAACTCCAATTCCTACAACAGAAGCATCACATTCAATTTCAAACGTTTTAGAAAAATCAGGAAGAACAAGTAATGTAGCATTGATTAACTTCCCTTTTAGCTGTTGGGAAGCATCTTCTTGTTCTTTTTCCCACTTGAAACCAACATTCTTCTTGATGACTTATGTAAGTGGTGTTGCTAAGGTACTGAAGTCTTTGATGAACTGACGGTAAAAACTAGTCAGCCCGTGAAAACTCCTCACCTCCGCCACGTTTGATGGGCTCGGCCACTCCTTGATGGTCTTGATATTTTCCTAGTCTACCTTGATTCCCTGTGCTGTGACAACAAATCCTAAAAAGACAAGGCGATCCGTTCCAAAAGTACATTTCTTCTAATTAGCAAACAAAGTTTCTTTCCTAAGTACTTCAAAAACACATTTCAGATGAGTAATATGGTCAGCCATGTGCATACCATAAATCAAGATGTCATCGAAATAAACAACAACAAAATGACCTATAAACTGGCGCAAAACATGATTCATCAAACGCATAAATGTACTAGGTGCATTCGTTAGTCCAAAAAACATAACAAGCCATTCATATAAACCATACTTAGTTTTAAATGCAGTTTTCAATTCATCACCTTTTTCATTCTAATCTGATGATAACTACTACACAAATCTTTCTTAGAAAACACACAGGATCCATGCAGTTCATCTAACATATCATCGAAACGAGGAATAGAATGTCAATACTTTACCGTGATATTGTTGATGGCTCTGCAATCGACGCACATGCGCCAGCTTCCATCCTTCTTTGGTACGAGTAGAACATGTATTGCACAAGGACTCAAACTTTCCCGAATGTGTTGTTTCTCCATCAATGCATCAACCTGGTGCTGCATCTCCTTAGTCTCCTTCAGATTCGCTCTATATGCGGGTATATTGGGTATAGAAGCTCCCAGAACAAAGTCTATTTCGTGCTCAATGTCGTGAATTGGAGGTAGACCTGGCAGCATTTCTTCAGGAAAAACATCTGCAAGTTCCTGCAATAATTTCTTAAGATCACTCGGATGCTCCGGTGAAAGCTCAGCAGAAATTGTTAATTCCTTAGAAATAACCAAAGCATAAGTTGCGAAAGATGCATAGCTTTAGAAATTTCCCTTACCTTAGCTAGTTGAAGGACCGCTTTCTTACTGATGTGTCAGTATTTTAGTAGGTTTTTAGTACGGTTTTCATTCGAGATCTATGGTTTTTAGTATGTATTCGGATTGTTTAGGCGCAGTTTTGTGTTCTTTGTTGTTTTTACAGGATTCGGGCTTGAATGTGCGGAAAGGAAGCATTTTGGATGGATTTCAAGCCTCGAAGGAAGTGTTCGCGCAAAGCTGGAAAATACCTAGAGTTTTGGACACAGATCGACCGATCCAGGGACATGGATCAATCGATCCCTGTCCGGATTTTCGGACCAATTTTACGAAGAACCAGACCGAACTTATTTCAGACCGAATTTCATCAAAAAGACCTAGACTCGAATTTCTCTAATCATTATGCAATTTTTCAGACTTTGAGAGAGCTTTGAGAGAGTTTGTAACCTAGGGAGAAGAAGAATCTTAGATCTTCATTGAGAACCTTTCCGAACCCTCTTTTACTCTTATTTATGCAATATACGATCATGTCTCCCAATTTGATTTGTGTTTTTGCTTTATTTATGAGTGAGTAGTGTGTTCGTTAGGTTTAGGATTCTCACACAGAGGAATCATGATTTGTTGATATAGAATTGCATGTTTAGGGATATTATCTAATGGATCTTCGTCTATAGTTAATCGTAATGCATGAAACTACATTGATCACTTAGTATCTGATCTTAGGTTGTTTAACTCCTGGAAGGTGAATGATTAAAAGCTTGAAAGAATTATAGATGAGCAATTCTTCTTAAGCCAACGGAAGTTGATGTTTAAGTGAATTGTGAACCTATCAAACCTGTTAGTACTCCATGACTAGAAATCAAGGGTTAATGGAAGTTAGTCTCGAGGTTTCTAGTGCATAGGGCGCTAATACTATGAAAGTAGATCAGTTCTAGATTAGAATTTGAGTTCAAGATGGTTCTTAACCTCTTCTCCAATCTGTAGTTTAAGTCAACAATGAATTGTTTCCCTTAGAATACCCGATGCCCAACAGTTTTTTGAATTGTTTACAACCTCGTTTGCTTGCTGCGTTTTCTTTGCTTTCTCTTTGTTTCGATATTTGTAACATCTCTAAAGACATCTTTTTAGCCTTAGCCCGCTGTGTGATCTGATATTTCTTCGTGCTACTCTTTGGTCCCTATGGCTTCGATCCCGAACCACTACAACGTACATCTTTACGCTTGCAGTGTTATCTCGGGCGAAAACCTGAGCCTATCAAGTTTTCTGGCACAATTGCCGGGGACAAAAAGGGAGTCTTAGAACTTAGGATCATTGCGTGCCTAAGGCATTTTTCTTTTTTTGTTTTTAATCTCTTCTTTTTCTTTTTTGTTTTTGTGCTTTTTAGGTGCATGAACAGTCCTCACACTAGAAGCCAAGGGACATCGAATTTAGCTGAATACGAGCCTGAACTTTCGCGTCTAGAGAGACAGAAGCAGAGAGAGAAGTTGCTGGAGGTTATTAAAGAGTTTGAGTTTGTTGCAGTCATAGGTTCTAACATTGGTGTAAACATTCAAGTTCACAATAATCCTCTCTTTCTTGAAGTTCTTCCAGGAGCTAACCCACGTGTTGAAGGCGGTGCTAATGCTGCTGCTCGGCAAGCTGGCCAGCAGAATGCTGCAACTGCGGGGCAGCAATGCGCAAATCAACCCCAACAAAGGATGACTCTAGCGCAATATGACACTCTGGAGGCCTTCTATGCGAATCGTNCGAATCGTGCTGGGATTCGTTCGCCTCCTATTGAGAGAAGAGATTTTGAGATCAAGACTGGTCTCATTAACTTGGTGCAGCAGATGCAGTATCATGGGTTGCCATCACAGAACCCTATGCACCATCTGGATAGGTTTGAAGCCATATGCAATACTATTCAGCACAACGGAGTGCCTGGTGATGCTCTGAAATGTAGGTTGTTCATTTTCTCTTTGAATGACAAAGCTACAAGATGGTACAATAGCCTAGAGCCTGATTCTCTGAGGACATGTGACGAGATTAAGGCTGCCTTCCTGGAGTATTTCTTCACGAAATCGCGGTCTAAGTCTGTGAGAAAAAAGATTGCAGGATTACGCCAACTGAAAGCTGAGAGTTTTCATGTAGCTTGGGAGAGATTCAGAGAATATCTGAATGATTGTCCTCATCATGGGTTCACAGATTGGAATGTCCTCAACATGTTCTACAATGGAATTGAGGAGAAGTATCTGAATGCTATGGAGACTGCTAGCAATGGGGATTTCAGTACCAAGACTGTGCAGGAACCTTTTGAGTTGGTGAATAACATGGCAAACTGTCAGGCCAATCGCAGATCAGACTTTGAGCGTGGTAGAGGAGTTGTGTCATCTGATGCAAAGAGAATTGATGATCTGTAGTCAAAGCTCGATGAGATAATGAGGAGAGATCACCAGAGTGTAAACTTTGTTGGTGAGCAGAATGAAGCACCTGTGCTTCAAGAGCAGAAGATGGGACAAATGTACCAGTGATACGATCATGGCTAGCTCAAGCTCGGAGGAAGATGTTCCTGAGCCTGAAGGAAAGATCACACGAACTAAGACCAAAGAGTTAGCTCCGGAAGCCAGAGTAACACGTTCAAAAGCTAAGGAGTTAGCTAAGGAAGTCCGAGCCTTGATTAGCACGGAAATGGATGATCATCAAGCCACTGCTATCTACAACATATTCACCCATATTCCACAAGAAGAGCCAGGTGACTTATTTGAATAGCTAGAAAGTGGATAATGTGTAGCTGTACTCTTTCCTTTGAGAATGGGTTTTTCCTACACCGGGTTTACCATTCTTAAGGTTTTAACAAGGCAGAGCATTTTTCCTCTTCAATAAAGCTATTTGATTAAGTACTTGGTTTGGTTTTAGCGCATGAAGACTTATCTTTATGTCGCATGTTTTGTTGTTTAAATTTAGACTTCATGTTGTTTTTTTCGGTTATTTCCAAACTACATGTTGTTTTCTTTTTAGAACCTAAAGGCGTGTGTGCCCTAGGTCTTTTTCCTTTATATTTTCGTGCCTCCCTAGCTGTAATAGTTAGAGAATAACGTAAAAGAAATCAGCGGCCTTTGCTCCTTTGTTCTCTCAACTATTTTCGATTCTGCACTTGAATCCGAGTTTCTGACGTGATCATCATCACCCTAGAACCTCTACAAAACCAGCAACCATTGTTTTCCAGCCCTTGGTTGTGTCGAAGTCATCATTCCCACACTCATCAATCATGCCATCAGCCCATCATCCAGTCCATCTGTTCATCGTTTTATCGCTGCCATCATTCCTTTATCCATCGCTTAATCCGTTCTTCCGTGCTACAACCTTTAAGTCTTAAGAGTTGCGTTCCTAGGATCGTATCATGTGGTATCAGAGCCACTTTGAACCCTAAAGGCTAAGAAAAATCGAACCTTTCATCCCATTTGCATCTGTTTTTTCAGGCTTTTGTTTGCTAATCGTTTTGTTTAGTAAAACATAAAATTATTTAAGTTTTTGTTTCTGTTCTTATTGATCGATCAAGGACTGATTTTTTCTGTGATTTTGTAGGAGATCACGTGGAGAATATCTTTTGTTCGATCTAATTAAAATCATGTTTATACCTTGTTATTTTCTGTTCGATTGTTGCTCTAGTAGTTGCGATTTTCATGTGTTGTTTTATAAGGAGAATTCCGATTTTCTGTTTCTATTGGGTTAAAGTTACGAATCTGATTTTTGTTTTTGTGTTTTCAGAGTGATCTCGTGGTGATTAGCTTCTGGTTTTGGTTGTTAAAAATCGTGACCAGCTTGTTGATTTTTTCGTGATCATAGTCTGATTTTATTTGAGATTGATATTTTGATAATCCTTGTCTACGTTTGTTTTGATGTGTGCTGCAACTTGGTATAAATTTCAGTTCTGAATTTTGACTAGGAATTATCGCTAGAAACACCATACCAGAACTGTTTTTGTGTTAGCTCGTAAAACCAGATTGCGTGACAGCTTTTGGTGCTTTAGCAAGTGCTTTTAGACTAAATTTAGCTGCTGTTGGTGCTAAATCTTGTGTGTCTCTTGATTAAATCAGTTCTGGGTTTTAATTTAAAGCTGAGGAAATTTTCTGTTAAGTGTATTGAATTCTTCTCAAAGAACGTCTTACTGTGAGTTAGTTGATCTTTGTATCAGGTACCATGGAACTTTCACCTGAAGCCATGGAAGACCTTAACAAGATGATGGCTCAGCAGATCAAAGAGTCCTCTAAGGCTCTTTCTACTCAGATCACTGCTCAGCTCAATGAACAATTAGCTCAACAGATGGAACAACTCAACACAAGAGTTGATACCACTTTTAAAGAGATGATTCATGCACGAGCATCCACTGGAGAAGAATCAGCACATACTCTAACCCCCTCTGAAGCCAAGCGTTTACACAAGGGCAAAGGCCACATTGGCACCTCCTCTCGACGGCCAAAACTTACATCTTCTAGGCTGAGACCATCTCAAGATGTTCGGAACAACATTAACCCTTTTCCTTTTGATGGTGCAGATGCGAGAGGAACAAGAGCTGCTGCACTATCTCCACGCCATAATAGACCAAGCACACCCATAGGAGGACAATGTGCTTTCTTTGAAGAGGATGCTATGTATTATGAAGATCAAGATCTTCTGGATCGATCCCATGGTAGCACCATCCATGCTAAAGGTCGAGAATCTCGTAGAGATTTTGATCATGTTCAACAACAGATCAAACATCTCAAAATTCGTTTTCCTTCTTTTATTGGTTCAAATGATCATGAGTTATATCTTGATTGGGAGCGTAAAATGGAATCCAAAAACCTTGATCGCAAGTACTTATCCAGCGAACAAGGTGAAGATAGCCATATCTGAATTCAGCGACTATGCCTTACTTTGGTGGGAACAGCTTTGTCTTACGCGTGCTCGTGCCAATGAAACCCCTATCACCACTTGGATGCAGTTACTCATTCAAATGCGCAAGAAGTTTATTTCGGCTCATTACCATAGGGAGATTCTCAGCAAGCTTAGGCGCCTAATTCAAGGTAATAAGTCTGTCCGGGAATATTACCAGGAATTGGAAACTCTTTTGATTCGTGCAGGTCTTCAAGAAGGCGAAGATATGGTTATGTCCAGGTTCTTGAGAGGTCTTAATCGTGACATACAAGACAAATTGGAGCTTCAGACCTATTCAAACATTGACGAGATGATTCACAAAGCGGAACTCATTGAAGCTCAAAAAAAAAGGCGTACTATCAGATCCTCCTTTATGCCTACTACCTCACGGCCGAGAGACAACAACACCATGTCTAAACCTGTCTACCCCAAAGACACTAAGCCGTCACAATCTGTGACAAAAGAGGGAGTAAAATTTGACTTTAAACCCAAGTCTACTACGTCTCTAACTGGTGTACGAAGTTTCAGGTGTCAAGGAATGGGATATTACTCTCGTGACTGTCCTAACAAGAAGGTGTTTATGTTACGAGATGATGGAGAAATCATTCCTCAATCCGATTCAGAAGAAGAATCAACCTATGAGGAAGAAGAAGAGCTACCTCATTCGGTGGGAGAGCTCTTGGTAACCCAGAGAACTCTCACAGGTCAACCTCAATCCGAGGAATCATGCCAATGAGAAAATATTTTTCATACTCATTGCCTCGTCAAAGGTAAGGTATGTAACTTGATTGTAGATGGTGGGAGTTGTACAAATGCCGCTAGCGAGGTGATGGTTCAGAAAGTTGGACTAGAAACACAGCCACACCCGCGGCCTTACAATCTCCATTGGCTTGACAATGGAAAAGGTATCGACGTCAATAAACAAGTTAAGGTTACGCT
Source organism: Anastatica hierochuntica (assembly GCA_900406275.1). Lineage (NCBI taxonomy): Eukaryota > Viridiplantae > Streptophyta > Magnoliopsida > Brassicales > Brassicaceae > Anastatica > Anastatica hierochuntica. The sequence goes on along the minus strand of OVAN01014242.1, from coordinate 1,773 downwards.
AACAATTGGTAGGTACGAAGACGAAATCCTATGTGACGTTATACCAATGACGACAAGGCATGTATGGTTGGGAAGACCATGGCAATCAGATCACAAAGTCCAACATGATGGATTCACCAACAAACAGATATTCAACCACAAAGGCCGAAAGGTGACCTTGCTGCCCATGACACCTCACGAGATTTACCAGGACCAACTCAAAGCCAAGTCCAAATCCACGCCAGAAAAAGAACCTTCTAACGGTTATGTCCTATACATTAATGCTAGGGAAGTTTCTAATTGTATTGATTCTGAATTACCTGTCTTTATGGTTATGTATAAGGAATCCCTAGTCAATGTTAATGATTGTCTTGAGCTGCCTATAGGAATGTCTGATCTTTTACAAGAATTTAATGATGTCCTTCCAGAAGACATACCATCTGGACTTCCACCGATCCGAGGCATAGAACATCAAATCGATCTAGTACCAGGTGCTCCTCTACCCAACCAGCCTGCGTACCGAACCAATCCGTATGAGACAAAGGAGCTGGAAAAACAAGTCACTGAATACATTGACAAAGGATACGTACGCCAGAGTCTTAGTCCATGCATAGTTCCTGTTCTATTGGTACCCAAGAAAGACGGTTCCTGGAGGATGTGTGTTGATTGTCGTGCCATCAACAACATTAAAGTCAAATACAGACATCCAATCCCACGCCTTGAAGACATGCTAGATTAGCTCTATGGATCTACTATCTTCACGAAAATAGATCTAAGGAGTGGCTACCATCAGATTCGCATGAAGGAAGGAGATGGATGGAAGACAGCTTTTAAGCCCAAGCATGGTCTTTATGAGTGGCTGGTCATGCCTTTCAGACTCACCAGTGCTCCCAGCACCTTCATGAGACTCATGAACCATGTCCTCACGGATTTCATTGGAGTATTCGTGGTGGTTTACTTTGATGATATCCTCATCTATAACCACAGTTTGGAAGAGTATTTAAGTCATATTAGATCTGTTTTACAAGTATTACGATCTGAAAAGCTTTATGCCAATCTTGCTAATTGTTCTTTCTGCACGAATGAAGTTGTTTTCTTAGGTTTTGTTGTAAGTGCAGATGGAGTTAAAGTAGATGAGGAGAAGATCAAAGCAATCCGTGATTGGCCAACACCTAAAACCGTGGGTGAGGTTAGGAGTTTCCACGGTTTGGCTGGATTTTACAGACGGTTTGTGCGTGACTTCAGCACTTTGACCGCACCTCTCACAGAAGTAATCAAGAAGGATGTTGGTTTCATATGGGAACACGCCTAAGAAAAGTCTTTCAATGCCTTAAAAGAGAAACTTATAAACTCCCCTCTTTTAACTCTTCCTGATTTTCGTAAAACTTTTGAAATTGAATGTGATGCTTCTGGTGTAGGAATTGGCGCAGTACTTACCCAAGATAAGAAGCCTGTTGCGTTTTTCATTGAGAAATTAGGAGGAGCTACTCTCAATTATCCAACATATGACAAGGAGTTGTATGCCTTAGTACGAGCATTGCAGACATGGCAGCATTACTTGTGGCCTAAGGAATTTGTTACCCCTTAAGCATCTCAAAGGCCAGCAAAAGCTCAACAAAAGGCATGGTAGATGGATTGAATTCATAGAAACTTTTACATACGTTATCCAGTACAAAAAGGTAAGGNCTTAGTACGAGCATTGCAGACATGGCAGCATTACTTGTGGCCTAAGGAATTTGTTACCCCTTAAGCATCTCAAAGGCCAGCAAAAGCTCAACAAAAGGCATGGTAGAT
>OVAN01014241.1:0-12191 GCA_900406275.1 Anastatica hierochuntica | reverse complement strand
GCTCTCATGAATGTCTCACGTGTTGACGCAAGCTTCTTATTAACACTCTTCTTCACCGAGAGTGTTTACGAAACTTAGTACTAAGTCTACTTGTTTCTCCTTTACTCTTCCTTATAAGTACAAAAACTTCATCACTCCTGATTGGCTTTTACTTGGCTTCGTCCTGTTGAATCACTATCCAACATGTCATAAAGACGGATGAAAGACTGCAATTTTTTCAAAGAATTCCTGGCTTGTACCAAAAATTTGACGAAGATTTTAGCACCATGGAAATTTGACTCACTGAAAACATTCAGATGTGTTTAGAATTCGAACGGAGAGAAGCTCAAGAAGATGGAATATGCCAAATGAAAAGGGAGTTCATTTCTGCACCATTTATGTTTTCATCTTATTCCTCAATGATTTTCGGAAATGAGTTTGATTATTTTGGTGTAGGAATCAGAATGACGCTAATCCATGAAAGGAGTTATACGCTTTAGTCAACGACTTACAAACATGGTCACTTCATCTTTGGCCAAAGAAACTCGTGACACACACTGAGCACGAGCCTGTGAAGTACATAAAGGACAGCATGAACGACCTCCAAAGGAAGCAAGCAAAGGAAGTTTCTTTCTAAGACTTCACTTCTCCATTACTTACAAATTTACTTGTTTGAACCTTTTCACCCCATAAACTAACTGCAAGCATACATCAAAGTACACAATACAAACACGAGATCAAATCAACAAAAACCAATGAGCACACATATGAAAAGTACATCAATTACTAGCTAAACGATAAAGGTGATTGTTGTTGTTTGATGGCTACTTCTAAGCAAAGAATATAAAGAAAACAAGAAACAAAGCAAATCGAAGTTGAACTTGATGGATAAAGACACTGAGCGCTGAGAATTCTAAGGGAAATAGTTTTATGTTTATTAATCATATAAATTAGATTGAACTTTAATCGAGATTGAGAACCGTCTTGAACTTTAAGCACGAAAATATCATAAACCTAATTTTGTAATGTTGACTACCTATGTATTAGAATCTTAAATACTAACTTTCATTTAATTTCAGATCCTAAAATCTATACATGCATTATATTCGAGTTTGATATGTTCACAAAGCACAATAACATCAACTTTAGTTGGTTAACAATATTTTTCTCATATAAAGTTCTTTCAAACATTTAATCAAAAAATTTTAGTTCGTTAAACATCCTAAGATCAAAACAAGGTCATGAGTCTAATGTCAACAATAAGAACAATATTAAGTGAAGATCCAATAGATAAATCCCTAAATCTAACAACCTAATATCAATAATTCATGAGATCACCTTTGAGAAAATTTAAGCCTAATTAAAGAGCTGCTCACACATATTAATTTAGAAATTAAAAGAGAAATCAATGGAAATATCATGTAATTGAATAAAGTATAAAATAGGGTTCATGAATCTTCTCCAAATCGAAGTAAAGATGTGAAATCACCTCTCTTTACAATACCTCAAAAGTTTGCTCTAAGGAGTAGAAAAATAAAGCGTAACTTAAAAACCTACTAATTGGGTATTTATATGTCTTGATCATTTTTGGAAAATTTTGAAACTTAGAAAAGAAAATGGAAAATCTGATTTTTGACATTGGGATATTACAGATGCAACCTAATGTAAGCACTCACTGGGAGACTCGAGGGACTTTTTGAAAAAGCTAGTTTATAAAGAAGCATGTTTTTGGCATCAGGTTGTAGACCTATGTAGGTTGCCTGATGGGAGACTCCATCAACTTTCTGAAGAAGAACAATTTTGTAGAAGCAGGTTTCTGCCATCAGGTTATAGATAGATGTAGATTGCCAGATTGGGAATTCTTGCAAGTTCATTTACCTCTATTGCTTCATTCCAAAATGTATTTTTGCTCCAAACTTCTCGTGAATTACTTTAGTTTCCTGGAGATAACACAAGAACCTTGTATAATCCGTAAAGAAAACCAAAAGTCTCTACAATAACTCTTAATTTTGTTAAAATATTTCTAACTCATATGAAAAACATTAATAAAACCATTAAAAATATTACACATCACACATCTTCGTACAAAGTGAAACTAGTGCAATTATTGAGCGGTATATGGTTTTAGTCTTAACTTTCTCAAGTAACGCTTTTGTGATTGGGGTTCGAATGGTGGTACACTTATGTGTCTTTTCATGATATTCCTCTCATAGATTGTTTTCTGATGCCTTCTTGTATACCGAGCACATGTTTTCAACTTGATATCTTAATGGTCCTATTAATACTTCTAGATAATTTTTTTGTGTACATCAGCGCATTGCGATTCATCTGGGAAGAAAGCATCACACCATTTGTTTGGCTATGTTAAGAGCAAGGCCTCATATGCACAAGTATCATACGCCTTGACCATTTGTATATTCTCTTCATACTCACCTACATTGTAACAATAAGCTACTCTCCAAAAAAAAGTTCTTGAATTTTAACCTTGAGAAACTCTTTCTCCAATTCGCATATATCTGCCTTGCAGATATATAATTCTCTATATTAGGTAGTTCTTTTGTTGTGGCAATCACAAGACCCTTTTATCAAAGATTATTGTTAATTAATATTTTATGTCAAAATTGTGGTCCACTTCCAACTTCTTAATAAATCATCCTCATGTATCTTTGTTCACCTCTAACCATTTCATATGTTGTAGGGTACATTCTATTATATGCATCTCTCCTCACATCTTCGAGCAATCACCATTAAGCTCCCATTTCAAAAAGCAATCATCTGAACCAATAACATGTTTACAAAAATTTCTTCCAAACTCGACGAAATTCACCAAACCAAATGTAGAAGTTGTCAAAATTTTGGACACCATTGACATGCATAGTGTTTATCTCAATGGTCATACTTAGATTTCATATTCGAAGTTCAGCCTCATAATCTCACAGCTTCTTGAACTATATAGCTTGAGTTTCATGGATTTAATCCAATGAAACCCTTCTTCCACTTTAGCACTTTGAGATAGGAGAAACAATGTTATATCTTGCTTTGATTGTGTCTTTTATCTTTGCAACCCGAAGTGAAGCATTTCTTCGTAGGTCTTCCCTAAATAATCCTACTATTACTCTTTTCTTTAACAAAGAAACTCTAATAGATTTATCGTGATTTTGCTCATAATATCACACTTTAACTATTCAATTATCTAGTGGAACCTTAAATGAACAAAATATCCTCCATGGACATCTTTTTGTGCAATAAACTGCAACTATTCTGATGATCTCAAACTATGCCATCTTAACATCATGTTGAGTGTTAAGTGAGTATCGTAGATATTTTTCTTTAAATTCCAAACCATGTATAACTTGCGGAACAACTCCACGTATTACTATTTGTCCAAATTTCCATGGAATTGTGTTCTCCCTTTTGTTTTTTCTTCTAACTCTTGCATTGTTCCCATTCCTCTTATAAATCTGTAAGGGTATCTAGATATTGTGTATCACCAACCACCATCTCCTCTTCACTTTCTTTGGTTTTCTATTCTTGTTTTTCTTCTCATCAGCTTCCCTATCATAAATTGCTTCGAAATTCGTAACTGTCCTTGCACCTTTCTCAAAAAATTGCTTAAACATGTCATCACTAAAATCATCTTCTGCATCTAAGATAACATCATTTTCACATCAACCTTAGCCTAATTCTGATTAACTTTATCTTCTGCAGGGCTCTCATCCCCTTATTTATCATCTTCAACATCTTCACTTGGCCTCTCATCCTCATTATCTCCTTCAATATCATGCTCATCTTCATCATTACCAGCTTCAGTGTCATCATTATCTCCCTTTTCACTTTTTGATTCATCATAACATTCATATCCAACCTAACCATTGTTAATATCTTCACCAAGTATAAAAGGGGATGAACCTCAACAAGTGTAGGCTCTGAGATCGCCTATGTTCCAAATAAATATCAAACTCCACATATTGCTCCTCTACCAGCTTTAGATAATTCTGCCAACTTCTTTTGTGTCACACATATGTTGTAGATTGTTCATGTATTCTTCTACAAATTTGTATTAAATTAGACAAAGTAGAGGATTGATGAACTCCTCATCGCGTTGCTGAGACGCTTTCAAAATTCTCCCATTGAAACTATAATGCCTTACATGTTTGTATCTTGCACCCGATTCACATACGTATATAAAATATCACTCTACTTTCTTCAACACTCCACTGAAGTGGATATTGAATTTGACATCAGCTCCATGTGTCACGAACACAACAGCTCACGAGCATCAAAGCCAAGAAGAATAGTCTAACTTCGCCTCTCAAAACAAATAAAAATTAGCGATCCAAGTCTCTTATAAACTTAAAAAATTATAACTTACCTCATTATGATTCAAACATCTGACTTTGGAAACTGAATAATATTAACCTCAAACTTCTCTAATCCAAATATGCATGACGGATTTTGATTATCGATGTTTTGTGCTAGCTCTAATTAATTCTAAGAACCCTAGATCCTCAATTAGATTTAGACGGTTTTGTTAAATGTTGAAATTATTTCTAGTTAATTAAATTAACATGTATTTAGAATGTTAACCACAAAGTAGCGTGTTCTTTTCCCGCTGCTAATGGTAACGTTCCGTCGTCAAAAAACAACCATGTTAACGCCATCTATTGTGCTATTTAAAATTTTGTCCGCGCGCACACAAAAAATATCTTTATGGTTTAATGTGAAAAAATGTCATCATAATGCTTTATTATTAAGCCAAGACTTGAGAGCAAGCTTTTTACTTTAATATTAAGGATTATTGGAATCAAATGCATTTTTAATTTTTCATTTATATATGCTCTTTCTTTACGGCCTCTTCATTTTTCATAAATATTTTCAATACAATACAAATACAAGAAATTAAAGATACAATTTTGAAAGTTTTAATTCAAAAAGCATATTGGTTTTTTTAGTATATCATTTTTGAGAAATTATATTTGAAATATGAGAAACTGAATCCTAAAACATAAAAATTATCATAAATACTAAACTTAAGTTCAAGAAATTAAATTAAATACTTTCAAGAAATCGTTTTTAATGTTTACGACAACATTTTTTGAAAATGAAGTAAAAAAATGTATATTGAGAGTAAAGAAAAACTTTATTATTTTTTTTAATGTACTTTTCATAAAACAACAAGTAATCTTCGGAATAGTTTTTCAGAAAATAAAATAGTAATTTAATAAAGAAGCACATACGAAAAATGCCAAAAAAAACTCTCCAACTTTCACATCGAAGCTAAAATAGTCCAGAACTTTTAAATGAGTCATTTAAACCATCATCAATTAAACTAGATCCTTTTATCTCAAATTTTCATTGAATGAGCCATTTTAGACCACTTAAAAGTCAATTGTTAAATATTTTTAACTTTTCTTAAGTGGTAAAATGACGTGGTTTGAAATATACAAAAACTTTCAAACGATGTTGCTTTGTATGATATGCAAAATATTTATTTTTGTTTCTTAAACTTTCCATTTAAATGAAAGGTTCTCTTCTTTCTCTATCTAGTTCGCAATTAAAAATTATCAAATATTGGGATATGCTTCGATTCTCTATTCCAATATCGTGTTTTTTAGTTTTTTTATGCATTCAAAACGTAAGATTGCACTGAGTTTTGGATCATTTTTAGGTAGTTGACTTTTCATCGGGTTTTTTCGAATTTAGATTAGTTTTGCATCATTTTTTGGTCCACCCAGTAACACATTATGGGAGAATATATGAGATCCAAGATCCAAAATACCTTTTCCGAACAAATATGGTCCACCCAAATATATATTGCACTGAAACCAACTCTCCGCACACGAGTAATAAGATTTGTGGGTGAGTAAAAATTGGCGCACCAGAAACTTGTAACTTGAGTGAGGGAATGCCTTGAATGGGTACGAGTGATTGGTCAGATCGGAACCACATGAGAGAGAGCATGGAACATTAATCCACCATGGCCAGTTGTTGGTAGTGAATACATAGTTTCCATGGAGGTTTCCATATACGTAATTCGGTCCAATAAGGTTGAGAGCCTCTTAGGATCACACCGCGATGCAAAAATCACAACCGAAGGATATCGACAAAAAGAAACAGCGGGTTGCACGGTTTCATTGCCGGAAAGACATCATCAAAATCAGAATTTGAAGGACAAACGCCGACACCAAACATCCACAGAAAGCGGAATTCAAGTGCTGGAAAATCATATCCCCAGAAGAGAAAAACCACCAAGCCGTAAACGGCAAGAAACAATGCCGATGAGTGAAGAAATAGTTGTCGGAACTTTATCACCACAAGAAGCAATAATAGCCCACAATATCCAACGACAATCGAAAACCATGGAAGATGACAATTCGTCCAAATTAATATCAACGAATACATCAGTATTGTATTATTTAAATGTATAAAGGAAGATAAAGAGAAAACATGCGGCTTATGCCGCTGCCGGCGGTGAAAAAGTTCAAAATTATTTGTTCAAAGAGTCGTCGTCTTTGTAATCGCCCTCAGATAGAAAAAAACAATTGGTCTCGCAATAATCGCCAACAGAAAGTTTAATAAAATTAATGATATTCTAATATAATTTTTATATTTTATTTATAGTAAAACAATATCAAATGGCAAAAATCGAGAATCTTATGTTTTCGGCTCTCAAAGTAACTAGTGCAAATTACACTGCAAGGGTAACCAATATGAAGCTTCATCTTGACTTAGAAAAAATACTCGACACAATAAAAGAAGGGAATGAATCCACTTCTCATGAAAAAGTTAAAGCTGTGATATTTCTGAAAAAATATTTAGATGAGAATCTTACGGACAATTATGCGAGAATAAAAGATCTTCTAGATCTTTGGAAAGCTCTAATAGAGATATTTGATGACCAAAAGAAAATAATTCTTCCTCATGCACTCGATGAGTGGATAAATCTACGCTTTTAAGATTTTGAAAAAGTGGAAACATATAATTCCACTATACTAAGGATAGTTGCACAATTAAAATATTGCGGTAAGTCCGTGACGGAAGCAGAAATGCTTGAAAAAACTTACCTCAAGTTTCCACAAAAATCAATGTGTTCTGCAAGAACAATACAGAAGCTGTTGATATACAAGGTTTTCATAACTTGTTGTGGTACTCAAGATAGCAGAGAAAAATAATGTTCTCCTTATAAAAAATCACCCGACCTACGGGAACCAAAGCATTTCGTGAGGTAAATGCAACGGATGTAATAAATCCGGAGAAAGGAATTCAATCTTTTGATGGTCGTGGTTGTGTCCATGGTCATGGCCATCAATTTAATTGCGGTGCTGTAAGGAGTTATAACCCAAGAGGGAGGGGATCAAACATAAGGAGTCGATCTGATGTGTGAAGGGAAAAGAACCCCAAGAGAATTTTACTCATAAAAATGAGAATGTATGTTACAGATGTGGATCAAAGGAACATTAGTCCCAAGCATTTCAAACTCCTTCACACCCATGCAAGTTGTACCAAGAAGCCATCAAAGGAAAAGGAAAGGAAGTGAATATTAATGAACACTTCGAGGGTACAACATCAACATATCTCGAGTCCTTAGACTTTATGGGCGATTTCGATGAAACCACTCATAGAGATAATTGAAATGCTTATAGTAATCGAGTTCAATAATGATAAATCATGTCATAATTATTATTGTTATGTATTTCAATTAATGTATAAATATTGCATGCTTATAGTTAATGTAGAATTATTGTATGCTGACAATGTATAATTATAATATGCTTATTTCTAGAGTCTTCTTTATATTAATTAATATTAATTGTATATTATAGAAATGGATAAGAAAGCAAATGGAACAACAACCAAGCGAATTGATAAAGAAATTTGTATATTAGCTAGTGGTACAACACACAATATACTGAAAGATAAGAGATATTTCTCGCATTTAATGTCGGTAAAAATGATTGTCAACACAATATCAGGTCTGTAGGAATTGGCAAAGCAAACATGATATTTCCTAATGAAACAAAGTTTTCCATAAAAAATGTCTTATATTCTCCAAATTCTAAGAGAAATTTCTTAAGTTTCAAAGATATATATATTCAAGGATATGACACTCAGTCTACGACTAAGAATGGAAAGAAGTATATATATAACTTTCGAAAAGGTACGCAAAAGCCTTATACTAGAAAAGTTTTCAAAACTCCCTTCTAGATTAAATCAAACTTATATTGGTGCAATAGAATCGCATCTCGTGATCAAATAAAATCCATAAGATATTACATTATGGCATTACCGTCTAGGTTACCCAGGCACTAAAATGATGCGAAAAGTCATCAAAAGTTCACATGATAATTCAATAAAAACCAAAGATATATATCAAGGTAATATTTGTGGACCGATACATTCACCATGTGGATCATTTACTATTTTATGGTATTAATTGATGCATCCAGTAGATGGTCACATGTTTGCTTGTTATCATCTCGTAACATGGCATTCACGAGATTTCTAACTCAGATAATAAAACTAAGGGCTCAGTTCTCTGATTATCCAACTTAAAAGGTTAGATTAGATAACGTTGGTGAATTGAAATGTCAAACGTTTAATCATTATTGTATGGTATCAAGGATTAAAGTTGAACATTCCATTGATCATGAGCACACACAAAATGGTTTGGCTGAATCATTAATTAAACGTCTGTAAGTAATTGTGAGGCCATTAATCATGAGATCGAAACTCTCAACCTCTGTATGGAGTCATGCCATTTTGCATGCAGAAGCACTCATTTGGATAAGACCAAGTGCATATAATAGATATTTCCATTGCAATTGGCATTCGGTAGAGAACCAAATATCTCCCATGTGAGAATCTTTTGGTTCTGCAATATATGTTCCAATAACACCACCATAATGTAAAAATATGGGATTTCAAAGACGATTGATAATATATACTAGTTGTGATTCTCTATTACTAATAAGATACCTAGAACCACCAACTGGTGATGTCTTTACAACACGATTTGCTGATTGTCATTTTAACGAGAAAGAATTTCTGATTCTAAGGGAGAAAATAAACTAGTAGGAAAAGAGAGCAAATGGTGTGTACCATCTCTCTTACACCTTGATCCTCGTACAAAACAGTCAAAACTAGAAGTTTGATATATCATGCATTTACAAAGTATAGCAAATCAGCTACCTGATGCATTTGCCGATACCAAAACGGTAACTAAATCACATGTACCCGCTGCAAATACTCCTGCTCGTACCGAAATACCACAAAAATGTGGAATAACATATGACACACGAGAATTCCAACACATTTCAAACGCGGTACACCGGTTGGTTCAAAGGATAAAATTCCTAGGAAATGAAAGGAACCTGAAAAGCAAGATATTCCTAAATAACAGAAAATATTTTTGAAGAAACGAATCATGAACCTAACAACACAGAGCATCATGAATCTCAGGGAAATCACGAGATTTCTATCAATTACGCCCATAACGGAAAGATATGGAAATGAAATGAAATGGATGATATTGATTATGTTTTCTCATATCTTTTATCAAAATAAATGAAAAAATAACGATCCCCAAAGTCTGTATATGAATGTCAAAAGAGACATGACTGGATAAAATGGAAAGATGCAATGCAAGTCAAACTAGATTTGCTTAACAAATGGAGTGTGTTTTGGGCGTATCGTACTCACACCCAAGGATTTTAAACCAATTGGATACAAATAGGTATTCATTCAAAAACGAAATGATAAAAACGAGATTATGAGATACAAAGCTCGTCTCATGGCCCAATGTTTTTCTCAAAGGCCTGGAATTGATAACGAATAAACATATTCTCATGTCATGTACGCAATTACATTTATATTCTTGATGAGTCTAACAAAAAATGAAAATGTAGAAATGCGTCCCATGGATATAGTTATAGCTATCTCTATGGATCATTAGATACATACATACATATATATATAGCTATTCCTGATGACTTTAAAATGGCAGAAGCTCTAAGCTCTAAATCCAAAGAGTTATGTACAATAAAATTGTAAAGATTACTACATGGGTCAAAACAATTTGGACGTATCTGGTATAGTCGTCTCAATGAGCATTTAAGAAAAGAAGGATATGTGAATAATCTTATATGCCCATGCAATTTCATCGAGAAAACTACATTCGGATTTGTAACTATTGCGGTATACGTAAATGATCTTAAAATCATGGGAACTCAAGGAGAATTACAAAAGGCATCAGATTATCTAAAAGGAGAATTTAAGATTAAAAATCTCTGACAAATAAAATTTTGTCTAGGCTACAAATTGAGCATCTAAAAAAGTGTTAAAACGCTTTAAGATGATAAGCAACTCCACTCAGCACTCATTTGGTCAGCAGATCACTTAATGTCAAAAATGATCCACTTCGACCAACTGAGGAAAATGGGGAAACACTTGATTCTGAAGTACCATACTTAAGTTCAATTGGTGCCCTTATGTACTTTGCAAATTGTACTCGACCTGATATATCATTTGCAATTAATCTTTTAGAAAGATTCAGCTCATCCCCTACAAGAAGACATTTGAATGGAGTTAAACATGTTTTTTGTTAATTGTAAGGACGATTGGTTTAGGTTTATTATATCCTAAAGATTCTGAAGTCGAAATTATTGGTTTTGCAGATGCAGGATACTTATTAGATCCACATAAGGCTCGATCGCAAACAGGATATGTTTTCACGATCAGAGGTACTACTATATCTTGGTGTTCTCAAAAGCAAACACTCATAGAAACTTTTTCGGACCATGCTGAAATTATTGCACTTCATGAAGCAAGTATAGAGTATGTGGCTGAGATCAATGAGCAAGCACATTCTTTCAAGTAGTGGAATTCACAAAAATCCAGAACCAACAATTTTATATGAAGACAACGCAACATGTGTGGCCCAAACGAAAGAAAGGTATATCAAAAATGACGTAACTAAACATACATCCCGAAGTTCATCTCATACACTCAAAAACTCATGAGGAACAAAGAAATTGAAACAAGATATGTTCACTCACGTGACAATGTAGTCGATGCCTTCACGAATTTATTATCCACTAGCGTATTCAGGAAACATGTCTATAACGTCGAAATCCACTAGTGATGAGACTTGAATGGGTGCTTGTGTAGTTGTATTCTTTTTACCTTACTATGATTTTTTCTCACAGGATTTTCCTAGAAAGGTTTTTACTGAGGCAACAAAGAACAAAACGTAAAAGGTTATAACGACATTGGTCTCCAAAGAGAGTGTCATAAATTCAAACTAGTTAGGTTATAAATCCAAGGGGAGGAGTTGGCTCGCCAAAGACGAGTATCTTACATGGTTTGACCCTCTTGGAGGGATTATGAGTCATCGAGCTCCGAACCTCCTGGTTATCAAAAAAAGAAATTCAAACTAGCTAGATAATTAATTTTCAACAATTATACAATTATATAATGCAAAATTTCATTTGTAACACACATCAATAACAATTAAAAAGTCATAATTATAAACATTTGGTCTCTACTATTCTCTTCTCTACTTAGTTCCATATTATCAGTATCCCAAATGTTTACGAGTATAAAAATTTCATTTTTAATTATATTTATCTATATGATAAAACGAGGATAATGTTATAACAAATACCCGATATTTTCCCCTTATCCTTTGCTTTTTTGTTGTTGGCTATTTTAATAAAGAACTAGAGTTTGATCTACGCAATCGCATGAGTGTTTTTCTAATTTTTATGTATTCAATTTGTGACTGATAATATTTTTTAATTGTTTGTAAGTTTCACGCGGGTGTTTTTAATTTTATATACTCAATATATGATTGATTAGGTTTTTTTATTTTTTGTAAATTATTGTTGGGTGCTCATATCGGTTTTGGATGTCAAAATAATCAAATTAGTGTATTAGATAAGTCATTCGACATTTGATAATTTTGTACAAAATGAACTATTGATTTTGTATATGTTTACACCTATCTTTTAAATATACATGTTTCATAGTTTAGACTAGGGGTGGGCACGGGTCGGGTANCCGCTACCCGACCCGACCCTTACGGGTAATAGATTTTTAGTACCCGTACCCGACCCGCAAAAAACAGGTACCCGGAAAAACGGGTACCCTTTAAAAATATGAATACCCGACTTGTTACCCGGAAAAAATGTATCCAAAAGAACGAAAAACCCTTT
>OVAN01014240.1:0-12191 GCA_900406275.1 Anastatica hierochuntica | reverse complement strand
TAAACAAAAACCAAAGAAAAATCTATTGATCTCTGATTTCCAACAACAAAAAGGACTAAAAACCTCCCAGATCTAAGCAGAAACACATCAATAAGCCTTACCAAAAACCACCCAGGGAAGACAGAGGCAGAGGGCTAAAGGCGGACATCGACCTCTAGGTAGGTGAAACAATGATAGTCTCACGGTGACCACCTGGCTCAATATCTTGAATATGTCAATATCTAGAGGAGAACTGTCGGGAGTCTTGAAACAAATGGGACCCCAGGTCTGGTGTCCTCAGAAAATAAAGTCATCCAACAGCCACAGGAACCCTAACAAGTGGTGTGACTTCGACAATGATCATTGTCATATAATAGAGGACTGCATATCCCTTAAGATGGAAGATAACGAACTACTTAAAAAGGGTACCTCTGGGAAATCCTATCTGACAAAGCCAAGGAGTTGCTAAATAGCCAAGATGACGATGCCCATGCAGGGTCCAAGGGCCTAGACTCTATATCGAGGCACGACTGCGTGACCGACGTGGTATCGAGAGGATCAGAGATTAGTGGGAACTCCCAATTCTGTTGCAAAGAAGAGCATGAGATCCGCAAAAAGTAGCCAAGACGCCCAGGGAGCCAATTAGCAAAGCCATGGCAAGGAAATACTCAGCTTTACTGTGGAAGAACAAGACATGGTTCTAACTCCACACCATGACGCTCTAGTTGTTTCTTTAACGGTGGCGAATTGTTTGGTGAAGAGTGTACTTATCGATAATGGAAGCTCCACTATCGTACTTTTCTTGGGGGCATACTCAAACTTGGGTTTAACCTAGGAAGCCTTAACCAAGAAAGCCACCCCGCTTGTGGGTTTCAATGGAAAAGTCAAGTAGACCACCAGAGAAGTTACGCTTCCCGTCTATGCGGGAGGAGGAAACCTCTCTACCAGATTCTCCGTGGTAGACAACACATATGACTATAATATGATCTAGGAAAGACCCTGGATACACAAGATGGGTGTTGTGCCTTTCTATTTTGCATCAAGTGCTGAAATTCACAATACCCCAGGGAATCAGAGAGAACGAAGGAGATCAAGAGAATGCATAATCGTGCTACCATACTTCTCTAAAAAGGAAAGATAACCCCCTTATAGTAATTTCATAAACCACCTCCGACCAAACACATCGAGGAGCCGGAGGTGGATCAGCTAGAAAAGGTACCTCTGTTACCTAGGGATTCCAGAAAGGAGCCTTAAGATAGAATCATGCTAGTATCATGCCTCCAAGAAGCCTTACGACAAAGACTAATTAACATCTTAAGTTCCAATTCCGACTGCTTTGCATGGTCTCACGTGGATATGCCCGACACAGACCAAGAAGTCATAGTGCACAAGCTGCAAATAGACCCAAATCATCCCTCGGTTAAACAGAAAAAAGGAGAAAATTTGCACCAGAGCGAGACTCCATCATCAATGACGAAGTTAGAAATCTACTTTCGACTGGGTTCATCAGAGAAGTCAAGTACCCAGAATGGCTAGCAAACGTTGTCGTGGTCAAAAAGAAGTACGGCAAGTGGAGTGTTTGTATACACTTTAAGAATCTTAACAAATCATGCCCAAAGGACGCATTCCCTCTACCTCACATACACATACTCATAGACGCTATGACTGGGCACTAACTGATGAGCTTTATGGACGCTTTTCCAGGTACAACTAGAACCGCATGCACCTGAACGATCAAGAGAAAACATCCTTCATGACCTCACGAGGAAAATATTGCTCTAAGGTGATGCCCTTTAGGTTGAAGAATGCATGGTCCACATACTAATGACTTATCAACATGATGTTCGCAAGTTAAATTGGTAAAACCATGGAAGTCTAGATAGACGTCATGCTGGTCAAATACATGGAAGCGGAAGGTCATATCGCCCACTTGCAGCAAGCTCTCTCAATGATGAGGAAATACAACATGAAGCTCAATCCTTTTAAGTGCTCTTTCGGAGTAAACTCCAGGAAGTTCTTGGGGTACATAGTAACATACCGGGGAATAGAGGAAAACCTAGAGGAAATCATGGCAATTCACGCAATTCCCTCTCTCGAAACTCTAAAAGACGTCAGAAGCTTACGAAAGGATGACTAATCTAAGTAGATTCATATCTAAACTTTCAAAAAAAATCTCATGCATTTCTCGAAGATTTCAAGGACACCAAGAAGTTTGAATGGGATCAAAAGTGCAAAGACGCCCTGCTCAAGCTCAAGGAATACCTCATCATGCCGCCTTGCCTCGCCAAACCCCAGAATAGAGAAACGCTCTTGCTATACCTGGCCGTCTCTGAAAAGGCCTCAAGTGTCGTCCTGGTCAGAGAAGAAGGAAGCAGACAACATCCGGTTTACTACGTAAGCAATTCGCTTCTTGACGCGGAAACGTGCTACAATCATCAGGAGAAGTTTGCCCTCGCCCTGTTTAAGGCAGCTAGAAAGTTGCGCCTATATTTCTAGTCTTATCCCATGGCGGTGGTCACATCATTACCTATAAAAACTGTGTTCCTTAAGCCAGAAGTATCTGGAAGGCTAGCCAAATGGGAAGTAGAACAAGGAGAGTATGATGTGATCTTTCGCCCTTCCTCTGCAATAAAATTGCAAGTCCTAGCTGACTTCATGGAAAAATTCTCTCCATCGATGACGCCCATGGTAAAAGAAGAAATCAGAATCCAAGAAGAGAAAAAGGACGTAGGAGAATGGACACTATACGTAGACGAATCTAGCAATGTAAGGGGAGCAGGAGTAGGCCTCGTGCTTGTGTCCCCAAACTGAGAAGCTGCGTCCAGAGCAGTATGATGAAATTTAAAAGCCACCAATAATGAATGCCAGTACGAAGCCGCAATCACTGGGAATAGAAAACCTGAAGGTTTATAGTGATTCCCAGCTAATCGTAAGTTAGACTTAAGGCGATTATCAGGTAAAAGACACAAGCATTGCTAAATTCCTGACCATAGAAAGAAAGCTTACTGACTCATTTCAAACGCACAATGACGCTCTAGCCAATCTGGCCTCGACCCTGAAAATCATGGAAACAATCAGTATTCCCTTACTGGTACTCTAATGGCCAGCCATGGATGAAGACGCAAAAGAACTTCGTATTTCCAGCATCAAAAACTGGATGAGGCCTATTATGTCATACTTGAAGAACGATATACTGCCAAATGCAAGGATCGAGTCCAGAAGGATCAAAAGACAAGCAACATGCTATTGTTTGAGAAAGGGGAAACTCTCTAGAAGATCCTTCTTCGGGCCATACCTTAAGTGCGTAGCTCCAGGGGATGAGACATGGTCCTTCGGGAACTACATGAAGGCAAATGCGAATCCCACACCAGTAGAAAGAGCCACGTGCTTAGGGCCATAAGAGCTGGATACTATTGGCCTACTATGGCCGATGACGCGCTCGAATGGCCAAACGTTGCAACAAATACCAAAAGCATCCCCCAGTCTCCAAACTTCCACCCGAAAACCTTAAATACATTAATTCACCATGGCCAGTCAAGGAATGGGGCATGTACATAGTTAGAAAATTCTAGAAGGCTCTAGGCCATAAAGAGTTTTTATTGGTAGTAACAACCTACTTCTACAAGTGGGTGGAAGAAGAAGACATGAGCAAGATCATTAAGGTCCATATCAAAAGATTCCTCTAAAAACATGTGCTAACTCGGGTCGGGGTACCCCAGGAGATCGTGACAGATAATGGTCCTCAGTTCACTAGCGAAAACTTCAAAAAGTTTTGCAAGGACTAGGGCATAAATCTGAGTATCGCCACATCCAGGCACCTTCAATCGAACGGGCAGGTCGAATCCACAAACAAAATTGTGGTAAGTCTCCTAAAGAAGCGCCTAGAAGAAACCAAAGACAACTGGATAGAAGACCTCCCCGCCACATTATGGGCTTCCCGTATCACCACTAAGATGGCTACAAGCGAGACACCATTCTCTTTAGTATATGGATCAGAGGTAGTATCCCCTGCCAAAGCCAGCGTCCTTATAGTCAGGACATAACTTTCATCCCCAGAAGAAAACGAAGAGCTAACGGCCTTGTCCCTGGATCTCCTATACGAAAAATGGGAAACCGCAAGGATTAAAAAATGGCAACGCCAGCAAACAACTGGAATGCGTTACACCTGGATGGGAAGGGCCATACCAAATCATAGAAGTAAGAGGTTCAAGGCATACAAAATACAGGACATGTACTAAAAAGTACACCCAAATAGCTAGAACGCGTTACACCTTAAGTCGTATTTCTTCTATGGAGGGCCCTTGGCCCAGACGATCGCCTCGCCAAGTTATGTTTTCTTTTTTTTTCCGCTTTATCAAAGTCCTTTTCTCCTTAGGCATAATAATTTGTGCTTCCATTGCATACACGGATGGATTTTTTTCAATAAAATAACTGATTTCCACCAAAGAAAATCAACAAAAGAAAGGGCCAAAAAAGTTGAACAACTATCTCTCGCAAATAAGAATAGTAAAACAACATACCCAATGCTAAAAACCTCACTCAAACAAGGGAAAATACCCAAAAGAATGCCAGGAAAAATTGTCTACTCCTGCTAAATAGAGATAAGGCGCCAAGTGCTAAGCATGAGGCAAAGTGCTTACCGCAGTTCGTCGGACCAGACGAAAAACGAAATAGTATAACCTGAGCAGGGAGCACGGTAGACCTGTTTTACGCAGACATGGGAGTAACAAGAAAAGTTGTCAAACTGCCTCCTTTATTCTGAAAGAGAGAGACACGACATTATAACCCAAAGACTGACAGTGGCTTCCTGCATAAAGCAGAGTTAAACAAAGTATATAATGGCCACCCAAGGGTGGCATAATGCTACAAAATCCTTAAGAAGTATTGTTCAAGGACAAGGATGAAAGGTTTAAAAAAAAAGAAAACTGGTATAAGCCCTAACCCATGATTCTAAGTCCCTTCAAAAAGCTTGGTGACATATTCCTAAGCAAGAAGGGCGGAAGCAAGGCAAAAGCCATAGGCTGGGCAAACGCCGAAAGGTTTGCCAAAAGCGAGAGGCTGTTCTTTGAAAACGCTAGAGGCTGGGCAAATGTCGAAAGGCTACCCAAAAGCCAGAGGATAATCAAAAACTAGAGACTAATCAAATAATTGGAGGCTAGATGACGTTAGTTCTAAAAGACCAGAGACTGAATAACACCCATAGGCCAAACGATCTTAATCCAAAAATCATAGCAAGTGGCTTACATGAGCAAATAGCTAAAACAGGAATATAAAAAGGAGAGACGTTATTAAGAGCCGCAAAGGGCTTACTATTAAAGTCTAAAATAAAAGGCCTTGAAGGGCAACAATAGACCAAGGCCTAAAAGACTAAATAAGTTCTACAAAAGCCCACAAGGGGCTTCACAAAGCCAACACAGGGGCTGGTACCATGAGTTCATAATAAAAAGTCTCAAGGGGTAAAGCATAAAAGTAATTTTTTTAAAAGGGGTTAGAGTTCAATCGGCTTTGTCCAGAGAGGAAGACATAACCTTTCTTATCTCCCCTCTCTAGCTCTTTGACGATCGGAAAACTGGCCCTAGTGTGAAAGTAATACCTTCCTTCACTAGGGTCAACATGGGAAAAGTAATGAGCATAAAACAGCTCGTCAACGCCCACGTACAATATGAAAGTGGTTATCGACCAGCCTGGTGGATAGTGGCTTGCATTTGCACTATACGACTTCTTGTTTGGTCCAATGTTTGCACCTTCGCTTCCACCTTTCCCATATGCTTTTGGCTCTTAGTTTCTCCTGTTTCTTCATCATTTAATCACCAGGAATCCGTTGCTCCAAGCTATCAAATCACTCATCCAAAGATTGTACCTACAAATGCAAAAATATGTATGCAAATGCAAAATGTCATAATGTAGAGTCAATTCTAAAGTATATGAGTTTTCTCACTAAAATGCATTATATATACCCTAAATGCAACTAAAACAAGGATTAAATGGACTAAGAAATGCATTAAAAAATATATACATCAACTCCCCCGACTTGCCTTTTGCTTGTCCTCAAGCAAACAACTAAAATCAAACCCGGAAGCAAGGTTTAAAAGTGGGAATTCAAAACCACAATAGAAAGAAATGCCATATTGATCAATACCCTCAAAAAAGTATAATGGAGCAAAGATCATCTAAAAGTCTAAGTACTTTGCCATGGTCATCATAAAACCAACCTTTAGAATCTAAGCTAAGCATCCATAGGCCATTCTATTGCAAATTCCCTTTTACATTTAATTTAAGCTTGGCCATGAGTTCTTTACTTATGGAAAATGTATCTCATCCAATCGGTTTGGTGATTTTGAAAAGGTCTTTTGTATGAAGAAGTGTTTGAAAGAAATGGTTCGCTCGATTTTTAGTGGTTTCTCTCAACAAGTAGTGCAAGACAATAGGCAAAAGACAGGTGGTAGTTGAACAATTTACGCATGCAAAGCCTTTACTTTCTCTAATTTTTCCCACCAGTGCTTCCTAAAAATCTAGACACAACATCAAGGTGTTTCCCTTCCTAGTACTAGAAACCATAAACTTTTATTTCTTGAACACATTTTTTTTCTTTTTTACTTAAGACAACTAGAGATTCTTAGACATATTTTCTTTCTAAACTTCTTAACTTCTTCTTAGACTTTGGACTCACACAATCAAATCACTTTTGGTTCATTCTTTTCTTTTTAATCATAAGTGTGGACTTCCTAGACTTTTTCTTTTAATTCTGAGGTTAGAGCTTAACTTTTTTTTAATCTCTTGTGTCTTATTTCTCACTTCTTCTCTTTCTCTTTTTTGATTTTTTTTCTTCTTTTTCTCTCTTTTTTATTCACACTCAAACTAAGATCATCTACTCATTAGGAACATCTACTTTCCAAAATGTACATTAACCATTCTCAAGAATTAAATGAACCCAAATCACTAAAGATTTTCTCCTCCAAAGAATCTTGTTAAACCTTAAAATGAGGCTAACTCTAAGGACGTATCATCTTTGTCGTTCAACTTCAATTCACTCAGGATTTTTTCGTGTGTGCACTTTCCAAAAGAGGCCTCACATTCGAATTAATAAAGGGTTTGAAGGAAATGTTTAAGGGTTTTCAAGGGTGAGGTTACAACTCTAAAAGCGAGAGTAGCCACTTGAGCTAAGAAAGAATGGTAAAAATGGTTAAGAATATAGCTCATGTGTTAGCGTTTTTCTATGATAAAGTATAAGAAAGCCCATAAGCTAGATTTTAAAATTCATTTAGGTTCTTCTTTTGTGAGAATTTGCTCAAGAGATAGTCTACTTCAACATTCACAAATCTAACTATCTACAAGGTATTCTCATAATTGTTCCTTATGAAAATGCAACCCTATATGAACCTAACAACCTTATTTCATGCAGAAGAATGCAACTATATGAAATA
The DNA here is from genome assembly GCA_900406275.1 of Anastatica hierochuntica. Classification (NCBI taxonomy): domain Eukaryota; kingdom Viridiplantae; phylum Streptophyta; class Magnoliopsida; order Brassicales; family Brassicaceae; genus Anastatica; species Anastatica hierochuntica. The sequence continues at coordinate 4,788 of OVAN01014240.1, read as the reverse complement.
CTTTGAAAAAAATTGGAAATCATTTTGGTTTTTTCGAATTTTTTCAAAATTTTTGGTGTTTTTTCACAAAACTTATTTATTTGCAATGTATATTCACATGATGCAATGATGATTAATAGACAACAAACAAATAAAAATGCTCATTAGTACTAAGTCCCCCCCATACTTTAACTTCACCATGCCAATGAATTTCAAACCGTGAGAATGACGTTTTAAAACAATTAAAACCGAAAATATAAATGAAAACATGAGATGGTATTTACAATGGGTTGTTGGTTGTACCTTTTTTCTATGGTGAGCTTGGTTTAGTGTATTCTCCTCTCTTTCTTTGGTGCATGTAGGTCTTGAAAGTGGGGTTATAGGTCATGTTTTCTCTCAAGGCTGCCAAGGAAGTGAGTGCTTCTATAGCAATCAACGTGTTACATTGAGCTTCACTTCCTTCCATGTACCGCTTCCCATTTCTTCTTGTTGGATTTGGCGAGGCATCTCTACCAGTTGTCTCTTTAAGTCTTCAATGTATCCAATTACTCTTTCCTAGAATTGTCTTCAATCCTCTTGAAGAACTTTGTAAATTCCTTCTCGCACTTAGTTTTAGGAATAAATTGGAGTGTGTTTGCAGCGGTGCTAGTCCCTTATCCACTCAACCTCTCTCGTACTATGACCATTCTTTTCTTTATCGAGATTTTTTTTATCATCTTCTTTTCCCGAATGCACGAAAATGACATTGTCCAAGGTGCCAAGGTTTGTCAAATCATAACAGGGAGAACCACAAGCATTCTTTTTCCGGTCTTGAAGTTGTTGAAGAGGTATTCAATCTCTTTCGTCTCATTTTTCACCCGCAAAAATGCCGACGAATGATTTGGTGAAGGCTCATGACGTCGTTTCCTTCCAGGATTTTCTCTCCTAAGGGAACTTGAGCTCTCTTGAAGAGTGGTGTTAGGAATCGTACAAAGTAGATGATTGGTTGTTTTGTTTTCCTAACCCTCTTTCCTGGGAATGTTAACATATGACGTACAAAGAGAATCACAATGTTGATGTCTTTTTTGAAGTCATTCTCATCTGCATACTCTTTCCATTCCATCAAATTATCTCTAAGTCCTCAGAAGAGAAGAAATACCTCATTCTTTGTTGCACCTCCATTTTTGATCCCTGCAAAAATCGTGTTGACCAAGAGTCTTTGTGTTTATCTCAATACCGGATTTTTTTTATCTTGGAAGACTTGGGACTCTCGTTTGTAAATGGCCCAAAGACTATCATGTTTCATCGACTATCATGTCCCAAAATGCATCAATACCTTTCCTATAAGGGAAACTAGCTTGATCAGTTGCGGGTAAGCTATATGCTTTGCAAACCTCATAGATGCTTATGGAGTATTATTTGTCCCTAATATTTAAGTTGAGATATCCCAATCTAGCTCTAGGTTGGCTTGTAGAGTGACACACGAGGTCCATGGTGGCATGAAAATCCTTTACCTCTTCTCCATAAGTTAGCTCATCCATATCTACCAAACAATGAAGGTACATGTTCTCGAGGAGATAACATACTTCCTTATAATTCCCTTCCCTCTCCAATATCCCCTTGAATAAGAACTTTGTTGGTGCAATCGTGACTCTATCGAAATGGCGCCTCTCCTCTTTCCCTTTTTGACTCTAAACCGTGTCTTTGATTTCCATGGAGGCGGCGGCTGTGTTCTTACTAGTGGAGCTCTTATGGTTGGTGCCTTGTTTGTAACCTTCTTTTGCATTGAAGCTCTCTTGGAGGTAGTGGTTCCTTTTGAAGTGGAAGCTTGCTTTGACTTCCCTGTTTTGTTTTAGCTCCAGTGCTGCTTCTTGTTTTGGGTGCCATTGTGATGATAATCTTCTTTAATTCCTACATTGAAAGTATGTACGTAAGTTCCAAGAATTTTAATGAGTGTAATAACTTGAATCCAAGAAGGTTCTAATGTTAAATTCATTCTCAATGAGTCATGAAAGATCATACTTATAAGGAAAATAACCTATGACACCATGGAATCCAAGAATTACAATCTTCTAAAATTTTTACTACAATCCTGTCACCAATCCAAAACCTCTTAGTAAAATGGTCATAACTTTGTTTTTAGTCAACATATTCTTGGTGGGATCTTCATATCTATTCATAGGCTATCGTTTAGGACCATTAAATCACCAAATGTCTAAAATGTTTCTAAAAGTTGACCAACGATTCTCAAGAACATCAAGATTACTCATTTTTCAATTCCTGTAATTAAGCTCCAAATCTCTCAAAGTAAACTTTGAATCCTATTTTCCAAGCATTCTCTAAGGCATTCTAACCATAATCGATCATCATTTAAGCTAGGTACTTCCAAAATCAAGATTTTGAATTTTCAAGAAAGTTTTCACCTTTCTTGAAATTTTGAAATTCAAAGAACATACTTTGATTTCTTGAAGATGCAATGCAAAGGGTGCTTCAAAATAAAGCTTAGATTTTGAAAATGAATTTTCGAAAAATGGAGCTTAAAATTTTCAATGAAAAGAGCTTGAAAAGAGAAAAATTTTGTTCATGTAAAATTTTTGAAAAGAGAGAAAACTTGAAGATAAGGAGCATATCATTTAACACATGTGGAAATTTAAAATAATTTTAAAATACTCCCTTTCTCTTCTTCTTTCCCACTATCGACCAAAATTGTAAAAATTGGATGATAATTGTTTGAAATTGCTCTGAACATTTTTCTGGTACCTCTATCGTATATCTTCTTTCACCTATAAACAAAACCATCAAACATGTTTCAAGAAATTTAGTTAATTAAAGAAAGCTTAAGGTTGAAAAATTAAAAGAATTTATTTACATAGCAAAGTGATTTTCTTGGGCTGCCTCCCGAGGGTGCTTCTTTATAGTCATTAGCTTGAATTCGTAGTGGTCTAGGATGATGGAGCATCGAGAAGAAGGAGTTGACTCACTTCTTCTATCATTGTGTCCGCAAGGTACGACTTGCATCTATGCCAATTCATCTTGAATTCTTCTCACGATGATTCTTAAGTGTGATTGAACCGTAAGACATGACCTCTTCTATCTCAAACGGACTGGAGAACTTGGATTTCAATTTCCTGGGAAAGAGCATGTATCTAGAGTTGAATAACAGGACTTTGTCTCCTTTCTTGAATTCTCATCTAATAATCTTCTTATCATGGAAAGCTTTTATCTTATCCTTGTAAATGTTGGCGCTCTCATATGCATTTCGTCTCAAGTTCTCAAGCTCTTCCAATTGTATTAATCTCCTTCTCAAAGCTTCTTTGAGGTCGAAATTTAGCTTCTTCGTTTTCCAAAGTACTTTGCGCTCTAACTCAAGAGGTAAGTGACAAGAATTTCCATAGACTAAGTTGAAAGGTGTCATCCCAATTGGTGTTTTGAATGTCGTTCTATAAGCCTTAGTGCATCATCAAGGTTTGTAGACCAATCTTTTCTATTCACTCCAACTGTCTTTTCTAGTATTTCCTTGATTTGTCGGTTGGATACATCTACTTTTCCCGAAGTTGAGAAACCTGCGTGCCCTAAGAAACTCTGAATCCCTTTAACTGTTTGTTGTGGTTGCAAATGCATCATAACTTATATATTTGTGTTATCCACTTTAGTCATTTTATTGGAGAACTTGTGTCCAAGGACTATCCCTTCTTGAACTATGAAGTGAAAATTTTCCCAACTGATCACTAGGTTTGTCTCTTTACATTTCTTCTATACCCTGCACAAATTGGAAAGACAACACCAAAAGAGTCTCCATAGATGGAGAAATCACCCATGAAGACCTCCATACAATCCTCAATCAAACCATCAAATATAGACATCATACACCTTTGAAAAGTAACCGGTGCATTGCACAACCAAATGACACTCTTCTATATGCATATGTACCGTAAGGACCTATAAAGGTGGTTTTATCTTGATCCCTAGGATGGATAGGTATTTGAAGGAAACCAGAGTAGCCATCTAGGAAACAATAGTATGAACGATTAGCTAACCGTTCTAACATTTGGTTTATAAAGGGTAATGGGAACTGATCTTTTCTACTAAAAGTGTTTAACTTCCTATAATCCACACACATTCTATGCTCGGTTATAGTCCTAGTTGAAATCAACTCATCCTTTTCGTTTTTAATGACCATAACACCTCCCTTCTTTGGCACCACATGAACAGGAGAAATCCTTGTGCTATTTGATGTGTCAGTATTTTAGTATGTTTTCAGTACGGTTTTCATTTGAGATCTAAGGTTTTTAGTATGTATTCGGATTGTTTTGGCGCGCTTTTGTGTTCTTTGTTGTTTTTACAGGATTTGAGCATGAATGTGCAAAAAGAAAGCATTTTGGATGGATTTCAAGCCTCGAAGAAAGTGTTCGTGCAAAGCTAGAAAATACCTAGATTTTTGGATACATATCGACCGATCCAGGGACATGGATCGATCGATCCCTGTCTTGATTTTCAGACCGATTTTACGAAGAACCAGACCGAACTTATTTTAGACCGGATCTCACCTAAAAGACATAGACTCGAGTTTTTCTTTTAATAATGCAATCTTTCTGATTTTTAGAGAGCTTTGAGAGAGTTTGTAACCTAGGGAGAAGAAGCTCTTTGTTCTTAGATCGAGAAGTCTTTAGAATCCTCATTTTACTCTTGTTTTTTGATTAATACAATGATGTGTCTCTCTGATTTGATTTGTGTTGATTCTCTGGACATGAGTGAGTAGTTTAATCGTTGGGTTTAGGTTTCTCACAAAGGGGATTCATGATTTGTTGATATAGAATTGAATGATTAGGG